>CAWUFW010009034.1:600000-824281 GCA_963921515.1 Calotriton arnoldi
TATTGTACGTAATGTTTCAGTTTGTAACAGTGTTCTACATCCGAATTGAAGCTTATTCTTGGTGCCAGATTATTTAAGAAAATCTTCAAATGTTCTGGTGTCTACATTCTGAAAGTGCTACAGTGCAGTGAGACAAGTTAAGAGCTATACTAAGATTCTTGTTAAAAGTATACTGCAACGACCCATCTCTAAAAATCTCCAATTTCAGAATATTCCTTAAAGATCCTGAGTCGGCATGAACAAGATCATATGCCCATCTTCTTATAATCGATATAGCTCTAGCGTAAGAACTAACTAAAGATAACTCGAGGCGACGTGCTTGGACCCGGACTGCTGGATTAACTTTAGGTAATTTATGTAAAAGATTCCCTTCTCTCACTTCTACTGGATGCCAAGTTTCAATCCATATTTATTCGATGGCGCAGGATATAATAGGAGGGATTTTCATGCGATAACCCTATAATAAGGGTTGGAAATGTCTATTGTCAGGGGAAGAGTATAATCTCTGCAGTGCACCAGCGTGGGCGTCTGCCCTCTGTATTGAAAGTGAGAGGAATTGTGTAGAGTTTGGGAGAATATTCGCCCCAGGTAAGTATATTCTTTAATGATCTCCATCGGTTTACCTCCCAAGGTCCATTTAAAAGGATTAAAGTGCTTTTTTCCTCTAAAGGGTATAACTTTAGTTTTCGATATATTTGGGACCAAGAAGTTTTCTTTTGTATAACAGTTTAGTACATTTAAATTTCTTTGGAGGCCTATTGGTGTAAGGTCAAGGATTACAACATCATCAGCATACATTATAATATGAATGTTACAATGTGTAAATTTTGGTGGGAAATTATTAATTTGGAGAAAACAATCAGGAAGATCACTTATATAGAGAGAGAATAACATGGGGGCTAGTAGACAGCCTTGTTTTAATCCGTTTGTCGTGGGTATCGTATGTGTTAGGCCCTTTTCTCCCCCCATTTGGACTCTACACCATGTAGCTGTATGCAAAGAAATAATTATTGTGAGCAGGTCATGGGGTATCCCTAGCCCCTCCAGTTTCTTCCAGAGAGTTGGCCTGTCCACGCTGTCAAAAGCCGTCGTAAAATCAATAAAAGCACAGTAAAGAACCAGCGATTTTGACAGTACGTACTTATCGATGACCGTTTGCAGAACTGCAATATTGTCTATTACTGAGTGTTTCAGGTGAAAACCTGCTTGTGTCATCGGAATCACTCCACTACAAAAAGCCCACTTCTTAAGGTTGTCCAGGATGCAAGCTGAAAAGATCTTTCCAGTAGCATCTAGCAGAGCAATTTGTCGGTAGGTGTTCGGGTTTATCCTGGAAACTTTTTTAAAAGAATAACCACTATACTCCCCTGCCATGATTTAGGGTTTTTTCCAGTTGTGAAGCAATAGTGATATATGGGGGTTAAACATTTGCTCCACTCTTCGGGATTAGATTGAAGAACTTTAATCGGGATTTTGTCCGGTCCCATTGCTGCAGAGGGTCTCAAAGCCTTTATATAATGGGCTACTTGTTTAGCTGATAGAGCTAGGATGTTGAAGTTGGTTTGGCCCTTCCTGGGGTTCAGCTGACCCGATTTTTCCAAGTTCTGAAGATTAGGTTTGTATAAATTGTGAATATAATTTTCCCAGTCAGCTGATGATACTGGGAATGACTGTAAAGGTTTCCTTGTGCCCATGTGAGGATTGCATTAGTACTTAAATTACCAAAGACAATATTGCATGGTCACTTTCTTGTGTACTTTCCGTATTCAGAGATTGCACTTTCCCGAAAAGGTCCAGACTACAGATTACATAGTTTAAGATGGAAGAACTGTGGGCTCCTATTCTCGTAAAGGCAGCTGGAATATCACTTTCTACTCTTCCATTTAAAATGACTCCGTTCATTGCAATCACACTGGAAAGAAGTAGTTTCCCTCATTTATCAGCTTTTATTTTTATTGGAAACAAAGGGATTGGAATAGACAGAGCTGCCTCTTCTGCCAGGATGCCCCAGTTGGCCAGCATAGAATTTGATATTTTCCCGTTAAAATCCCCAGCTATTATTACTGGAGGGTACCCTTTAGATTCTGTAGTTAATTCTATTTTCTCAAATGATTTTTCCAATAAAGAATCGTGAGGAAGACCCGGAGGAATATATACATTAAAGATTAACAAATATTCCGTATTGTCCAAACTTTCTTTCCCATGCTTGATTTTAATGCATTGGACATTCAAGAGTGACATATCAATTACTTCAAAGTCCCAGTGAATTTTTTCCCTTAAGAGAATTGCTAGGCTTCCTTTTGCATGATCCCTTCTTACGGCCTCTGCCGGGATGTCATACACAAAGTAATCTTTTTGAGAAAAGGTATCTACGGCCCATGTTTCTTGCAAAAGCACTATCACTGGGGAGTTTTCCTGGATAAGGTCTAACTTTTCTGGGGTTTTCCCAGCGATATTCCAAGAGAAAATGTTAAAGCTTCTGCTAAAAGGGAGTTTGTTTGCTTTACCCTGTTTGTTATTATTCAAATTGCCGGTAATCCGAGACCAAGAATTTTCGTATGGTTGTAGCTCTGTTTTTTTAGGATTATAATTCCAAATTCATCTCTCACCATCTTTGATTGAAATTGTTAGAGTTCCTTCAGACGTATTCATTTGAGTTTCGGAACCCAGATATGGCTGGTTATAATAGGGGGACTTGCTCACGTTCTTCTCCTTCGGGGGTTGAAGTGCTGTATTACATTTTCTTTAACTTCTACTAAATCACATCCATTTTTGTGGAGGATGTCCCTCTCTTTTAGGATAACAGACAGAATTACATTTGACCAGAACTCAACTGTTGCCACCGCTAGCTGATGTTTACTCAGAAAAGTTACTAGTTTTATTTCTGAAGTTGTGACTAAACGAAGCAGAAAGATCTTATGCAGTAAATGTACTATTCTCCTGCGGTTCAAAGGATTTTTATCACTGGGGAATAAGTCCGTTATTTCTAGGGTTCTGGAGTTAGTTTGTTCCTCTTTTCCATGTGAGTTCCAGACATTGGGTTGAACTTCTTGTTTAGAATTGGACTTAAGCTGAAAATCTTTTAGGGGCTTTATAGAAAAATTTGGTGCCGATGGATTTAATTGATTCTGTTCTCCTTTGATTTCGTGTGGTAAAGGATACTGATCGAAATTTTGAATTGTTTCTGGAGCCTTCATGAATTGTGCGTTTACCATGACTATCTGTTCTGATGGCTGAGGTTGTGGAAATATTACTATCCTTCTCGATCATTTTGAAATTCTACGTAGTACTCTTTTCTTATTAGCTTTTCCCCTGAGTGTTATTTCTCTTTTTCTTTTGTTTTGACAAGGGCTCAAATTCCTTTATAGTTTGAGTTTCTAAGGAAGTCTTGTCTTCTTTTTTAGTTGTTTAGTTAGATTGATCTTGATGTATTTTCTGATCGAAAATATGGAAAAAAGGAGGTAACATCTTGGGGATTGCTTTTAAACATGGTTTCCTCAAATAGTTTACGCCGAGAGTAAATTTTTCCTTCTTTAGCACCCTTATTTTTCTTTTTTTTTTTTGTGATTCTCCCTGTTTGTGTCGCCTTTTCCATTTTCCCTATTGGATGAGAGTCAGCCAGTGGAAGATTAGGACTCTGTTCTTTTTCAGCCTCAATTTTTTCTAAGTTTCTTGTTGGAGTTAGTAAGTTTTGGATAAATTGTTTTTTTCCTCTTTTTGTCCACTAGGTGTTGTAATATTGCTGTTTGGGTGTCCAAGATAAAGTCAGAGTTTTCCATATTCTTTTCTAACAGAGCCAATATGGATTCCAAAATTCTCTGCAAGGAAAAGAAAGCGTTGGATATAGGATCTCGCCTGTTAGGGGATTACAACGTGTTAATTAGCTGGAAATCTGGCGACTGTGAAAAGTTTTCCTCGAAGTCAGCGGTATAACTTGCTGTACTACTGAATAAGTGCAATGTCTCTTTTGTTGTTTTGGGTACCTCTTGGTGTAAACCAGGTATATAAGTTATGTCTGGCCTTTGTTAGGATAGAGCCCTGGGCAGAAAGAAATTTGGCGCCCTTGCTGATGTGTTCATAGGGACTGTATTGTCCTAAGTAAGCGTGTCCACCTTTAATATTTTGTGTATGCATTTCTATCACTCTCTCATCTGCAGCCTCCCTAAATCTTTACACTTCCAAAGTACCTCTTCTTGACCAGGGTCTTCAGGCAATAATATGGAGCCATTATTGTACACTTGCTGCAAAATAGTACAATACACACAAACAGAGGGGCCCTTGGTCTTCGGTTTAACGTGTTTCAAACTTTATTTATTTAATTATGTTTTTTGTTGAGTGCTTGGGCTTAATGATGCAATAGTAAACCGCAAATCCTGGCTTAGAGAACTCGTCTGGCAAGCATTGCTGCCTTTGCTCAGATAGAGCCCTGGGCACAAAAAAAGTTGGTATCCTCGCTGCTGAACAAAATTAAGCAGCAGGGAGCCCATTTTGTATTCCCAGGCCAGTATCCCAACTGATAATATCACAGCTGTGACTAGTCTCTGAATACAAACATCTCTGTACCTCCCCTAACTTAAATCTCTCACAGCTCAGGTCCATCACACTGGTACCAAGTTATTTGTTGAGGGTGGTTTTGGTGTGTGGCAGCAGGGGGTGAGAGGGAAGGACAAAGAAAAGTGTTGATGGAGTGTTAAAAAAAGCAGCAGGGTCACATTAACAAGTGATTAAAAGCACTTCAAATTGAATCACTGGAGCCGCTGGGCGCTGCTGTTTGCATGATTTTAGCAGAGGTCGCCCCCAAAGTGGGCCTCAGGGACCCGCACCATAACAGCTGCTGAGGACCCTTAAATACTGGTTTTGGCTGCTGTAGTACGCCCAACAACAAGGGCTGGGGTTGCCCCTGCCCCCCCAGGCCCAAAAACAATAGATGCCAAAGTTGGCACAATAATCGCTGGGCCAATAGGGGCCCAGGTAATTATTCAAAGCCCCCTATAGGGGAATGCGGCTGTCAGCAGAAGGGTAACAGGGGGTTATAAGGACAAGTGCTGCCTCTGTACAAGCTACTTTTGGGATGCAGAGACAGTGCGCACAAAATCATCAAAACCCACCTATCCACACCTGCACATTTGCATTGTGGCAGTGCTGGAAGGCAGACAGGCGGACAAAAAGGGGTACATTTGTCGGTAAAGGAGGCACCACGGCAAGGCGGTGTGCGGAGGAAGGCCAATTACCCGGTGATGCCTTACAGCAGGGTGAGTATGCCAATGGGGTGAGTAAGCAGAGCACAGCACTCGCAGGCCAGACCCACCAGACGGCAGGGCACAAAATGGACAGACAAGGTAGCAAGTTGGGGCTAACAGCAGTAAGAGTCTACCCCTCACGCGATCGGAGAAAAACCAACAAGAAACTTTATGACCCCAAAAGCGGTATGTATGATTGCCTCAACAACTAAAGGTGTCATAAATATGACAAGCAAATTACAGGACTGGGTTGATATATGGCAGAGTTGATTTAAGACCTGTCATCTATTTGTGATTTATGACCTGTCATACATATGATTTGTGACACTGTCAGAAATTATTTATGGCCTGCAGAATGATTTATGATACTGTAATATTGATTTATGACCCTGTCATAATGATTTGTGACTGCCCATTGTGAGTTATGAAGGCATGACGCAAAGTATATCATACATGTTAAATAAAAACCGCGACAAAGACACTCAACACGTCTGGTGTAACTTTATTCAAAATGGTATGCAAGATATGATATGCGTGTACAGGTTGGAGTGGGCCTAATGCGGGGGTTATAATGCAGACATGCCTGGCCCTGGGCCCAGCTCGCCCATGCCTTGTCTATATTTATTCCTAGAAACTATTATTTCTAATATATGTCCTTTATTGTAGTAACATAGTCTAATGTACTAAAGTAAAATAATACTTTTATTTTTTTTTAAGAGTTGTTATCATATTTTTAGCCTTGCATTTTTTGCACGATGTACATGCCAGGTAGTTTGATGGCGCGGCCCGTTCTCAGGCTCTTAGAGCAGAGACTCGTGGCTCGGCTCTGGCTCAGCTCTACTTGTTAATTTGCTGGCTTGCCCGCCTCTGATATTTTCTAGTCCTGCGGCTCTCCGGAGCGCATGAATGTCTCAATGTCAAGGTCCCACGGAGATCCCGCGTGGGGAATCAGTTCTCCAATTTTGGAGTTCAGGAAACACACATTTCATTCATAATCTTTCTGACATGCTTACCTTTCCAAGACACAGGATGCCAACGGCATCTGCTGTTTTACCCCTTGGAGCACGAACATCTGACTCTTTGGTAGTCCGATCACACGTCGTTAATGAAAAAAAAGGAAAACAAAATCCTTCCTGTACAATGTTCGCTGATTGTGATTCATTTTTTGAAAGTTTTTTTTTCAGACTGATGGAATAATTAAGATGAACATGAGTATCCTGCAGACACCAATCAAACAGCATAGTACACAACGTTTATTTATACGTATTTATAGCCTTTTTCTGATTAAGCAGACACCTGCTGCCCCACATGAATTCTCCTGAATAAAGACCCGTTCTGTATTATCACTATGGCGGAATTGCTTGTCGTTCTTTTCTGTAAAAAGCGCCCCAGCCCGCATTACACTTCTCCCACAGGAGTACCTGTTGGTGCTCACGCTGTAACTGGGGCAGCGGTGCATGTGATTCACGCGTGGGAAAAAAAAACACGTCGTCAGGAAAGTGAATGCATCCCAGAGGCTGGGCTTGCTCCAGAGCAGGGAGGTCTCCTCAAAGCGCGCGTTCCGACGACG
This sequence comes from Calotriton arnoldi, assembly GCA_963921515.1. Classification (NCBI taxonomy): domain Eukaryota; kingdom Metazoa; phylum Chordata; class Amphibia; order Caudata; family Salamandridae; genus Calotriton; species Calotriton arnoldi. Next base: position 606,811 of record CAWUFW010009034.1, read on the forward strand.
TAGTAATAAAAAAAAATGAAAGCAAGTTGCTCTCCTGTTTCAGCTGCCTGTGAAGTGGCGTGCCTGTGACTATTGGCTGAAGTTCTCCAGCGATTTGCATGAACAGGGAGGGAGTGTCTCTGGCGCTCTCACATCAGGGGCTAAATGACTGCAGGTTTAGTGTGACTGAACTGCCAAGGGAATGAGAGGACGGCGCGCACCGGAGAAGCTACCTGGCTTCTGAAAAACCGGCGTCACAACCTGGCTATGGGGCTTCATATCGGCTTGAACACCAAACAGAGCGACCTGCAGGTGGGTGCTTTTACGATTCATACCAGAACGGCTGTACCCCGACTTTTAGCGCATGCAAGCGAATAAGAGCTTTACTCCGGTATGGGCTACAGAACAGGGGGAAAGTAAGCCTTAATGACGTAGCAAGAATGTACAGTCAGTATTTATAAACAACATGAACTATTCGGGCGAAGTAAACATCTTTAGCAATTTATTGCAATGTCCATGGCTGTTAGATACAGGACATAAATGCGATTGGCAAGTCAAATGATTTATTTGGTAATGGGAACTGACATGTTCAGTATCGTGACTTTTTTGCTGATCGATCTTGGTAAGGTTTGAGAATCCTTGTGTGCGCGCTTTTAGATTTATTCACTTACATTTCTATATGTAAGTATAACCTTATTTACATTAAAACCAAAGCTCTGAACATAAATGCAAACATTATTTAATTTTCTCTAACTACATTTGGTGTGTTTATTTTGATCTTCTTTTACCAATCTGATCAATATGTTATGACGGCAGCACGCACCATTCATTAGACAGAAAAATAATGACATACGTCGGTTGAATTACAACACACAACACTTAAAGAAATGTGTAATACACTAAATGATGCATACATTAACTATCTATCTATCTATCTTTCTCTGTCTGACTACTTTTGTATCTAACTAGCTACATATCTATCTATCAGCATAATTGACTTGTGGAAAGCGAAGTGTTTAAGAAAGTGTGTCTTACTGTATAGGAAATGTGACTCTTAATGTAATGAGACGTTTGACTCTAATGGGATTTCCTTTCCTTTCCACGACAGCACTTGTTTCTGTTTATGCTGTTCATCTTCAGTGCACTTTTCCACTGCTCAGCATGTTTCAGCCGAGCCACAGAACTGCTGTACACCATCAATGAAGGATTACCAGAAGGGGTGCTCATAGGGAACGTCAGAGAGGATTTACAGTTGGATTTCTTTGCTGATCCGCCGCTTTCCTTCAGCCTGGCTTCCAATGGGATCAGCGAGCATTATGTGACTCTCAGCAACAACTCTGGGGAACTCTACACGTCTAGCCAGGAGCTGGACCGCGAAACACTGTGCGCGGAGAGCTCTGGCTCGCTCGACTGCCTCCTCCTACTCGACATCATCATCTTGCCCCAGGAGTACTTTATGTTTGTGAAAGTGAAAATCATTGTCAGAGATATCAATGACAATGCACCTCACTTTCCAGTCTCGCAGATAAATGTTTCTGTGCCAGAAAATGCTCAGATCAACACGCGGCTGGCCATCGAACACCCAGCGCTTGACCCGGATGTGGGGACTAATTCTGTCCAGACCTACCACCTGGTTGATGACTATGGAGTGTTTACTCTGGATGTAGAAGAGAATGAAAATGGAGAAAGGACACCTTACCTAATTATTATGGCCCCCCTGGACAGAGAAACCAAGACTGAATATTTTACCATCATCATTGCAGAGGATGGGGGGAACCCAGCCCTCATGGGAAGCTCTACTCTCCTGATTGGCATAAGCGATATCAACGACAACTGCCCCATATTCACTGAGACTCAGGTGAATTCAACCCTCTATGGGAATTCCACCAAAGGAACACATGTAGCTACAGTGCACGCGGTTGACATTGACATGGGCCCAAATTCTGAGATCACTTACACATTTAGTGAAAGGGTTCTGCAATCTTCCAAGGAATTATTTCACCTTGATGAAACCAGAGGAATTATAACACTGTCCAGAAAAATTGATGGCACCACTATTAAGCTGCATAAACTGACCATACTTGCCAATGGGCCAGGGTGCATCCCCGCGGTGATAACTGTTTTAGTAACTATTATCAAAGTCCTCTTCAGACCTCCTGAAATTGTCCCTCGATACATAGCAAATGAAGAAAAAGGGGTTGTGTACTTGAAAGAATTAGAGCCTGTGAACTCTCCTATAGCTTTTTTCACAGTAAGAGACCCAGACCAAAAATTTAAAGTAGATTGCTATTTGGAGGGTGATGGACCTTTCAAGTTATCACCTTACAAACCATATAGCAATGAATATTTGCTAGAAACCACAAGGCCCTTGGATTATGAGACCGAACCGGTCTATGAAATAGCCGTCATTGCATCAAATTCAGAAGGACATCATGTAAAGACGATCATTAAGGTGCAGATTCTTGATGATAATGACAATTCTCCTGTATTTGCGCAGTCAGTCGTAGAATTGTCAATTGAAGAAAATAACAGACCCGGAGCTTTTTTGACCACATTTTTTGCAACAGATGCTGACAGTGGTGAAAGAGGCCAATTATCTTACTATATTGGATCTGATGCCCCATCCTACTTTTCTTTAGATAAAGTAACTGGCATTCTTACTGTGTCCACCATACTTGACAGGGAGGAGAGAGAGAAGTACAGATTTTCTGTTCGAGCTCGTGACGCTGGAATGCCTCCAAGAGAATCATTAATCACAGTAGTTATTGTGGTTTTGGATAGAAATGATAACAGCCCGAGGTTTATTAACAAGGATTTTAGTTTTTTTGTACCAGAAAACTTCCCTGGTCTGGGTGAAATCGGAATAATTAGTGTCACGGATCCTGATATTGGGCAAAATGGTTGGGTTGCACTGTCAATTGTGAACGGCAGTGATATTTTTGTCATCGACACTGGGAAAGGTTTACTGAGAGCGAAAGTGTCTCTGGACCGGGAGCAGCAAAGTTCTTACACTTTATGGGTGGAAGCTGTTGATGGTGGCGACCCTGCTCTTTCCTCCACTGCAAAGATAACCATCCTGCTTCTTGACGTCAATGACAACCCGCCTTTGGTCCTGTTTCCCCAATCCAATATGTCATATCTCCTGGTCCTCCCATCCACTCAGCCTGGCTCACCGATCACTGAGGTTTATGCTGTTGACAAAGACACTGGGATGAATGCTGTCATTGCCTACAGCATAATAGGGAGGCGGGGGCCTCGGCCAGAGTCTTTTAGGATTGACCCCAAGACAGGTAACATCACTTTAGAAGAAAGCCTCATGCAGACAGACTATGGACTTTACCGACTATTGGTCAAAGTTAGTGACCATGGGTACCCAGAGCCTCTCCATTCAACTGTCATGGTGAACCTGTTCGTCAATGACACTGTCAGCAATGAGAGCTACATCGAAAGTTTGCTGAGAAAAGAACCAGACATAAACATTGAAGAAAAGGAACCGCAAATCGCCATAGAACCTACCCACAGAAAAGTTGATTCGGTATCATGTCTACCGACACTGGTGGCCTTGTCGATAACAAGCTTGGGATTGATCATTCTAGTGACTCTTATGGGAATCTACATCTGTTCAAGGAAAGGGAAAAAGCATCACAGAGACGATCACTTTGAAGTACAGATCCCACTGAATGGGAAAATTGACTTGCAGTTATTAGAGCGGAAACCAATGGACATCTCCAACATTTGAAAAACGATGTTTGACAAAACACTTCAAGAAACACCTCTTGGCCAGTCCATTGACAGCGGTTACATGAAGGACCACTAATTTATAACTTATAATTATATAATGTACATATTTCTTTACAGTTTTATATTGCAAAATGATTCTTATAGAATATGTACACATTTTTTTATGAACCAGTTCGTAACAACTACTATCTCTGTATCTGGATACCATTTTCATCCCTCCATATTGAATCCGTGACCCTGCCGAGAGGGACTAAGGTAAGCAAGCTTGTGCATTCAATGGAACTTTTAAAAGTCATGTTAGCCACAAGAGGGCGCTCGCTGCTGCCATGCAAAGAACCGTTGAGATTGAAATGGAAACAAAAATAAAGAAACTATTGATTTCGTGACCAAAGCATATTTTAAATACCATATTTTTATGCTCGTAGTTTATTTCGATGCATTTTCAAGTTACAGTGGGTTTGGCTTTTTATTGAACGCTACTGTAGTTAAATGAGGAGGTGGAAACGAAGGTCAGCGATTGCAGGGCACTGGCAAAAGACGCTGAATGTGTATACCTCAGAAAATGGAATGTTTTAAAGGCATTAACAAGAAGTGCAATTTATATTTAAGCAAGACTGAAAAGTTGTATCATGCGATGAAACTTTGTGAGCACGTAAAAGGTTAGCTGTTTACTGTGTTCATCTTGAGTGACCTGGTTGCATTCATTGCTCGGATCACGTATGAATTCCTTGACATTTGCTGTTTTTCTTTATTTGCCAGTATTACGGGGACGTTTGCTTGTTTCCTTCCACGCTCTCACAAATGATCTATCTATTGACTTATGCCATTACAGCTCAAGATCAAAGAGATTCATGCATTATTGGCTGGTACACGTTTTAATATTTCTTGCGTTTGTGACCAACACCATATTTTGTCATGTATCGTGTCACTTGTATGGTGATTTTTTTGCACACTACTGAATTTGCTTTCTGAGCATACTAACAGATTTCAGCACAGCCTTTGCAATGGAGAAAGTTTGTGTGTTCGTTGCTGCTCTAGCCATCTGGCACCAGCGCTTGATGAGGGGTATGTGGGATATGTTTCTGTTTGATCAGCTTCCACTTTGCTGGCTTCACGCTGGGTCGGTTCCTCCTTCCCTTGTGACAGATTGTCGTGATAATGCATTCTCTGCAGAGCAGCGGTTTATCAGAGATGTATCATGTTTGTCTCGTTGTGAGAGCTGGGCACACTTTTTTTGTGTATGGGTGGCACATCAAGTTTATCTGTGCAAAGCGAGGTAGGTAGGTAGGTGTTACACTGAAAACGATGTATTATATTTTTCCCGAGCGCCACGTCTGTTCTGTACCAAAAGTGTTTTTATGTCTCAAGATTAAAGCTATATATTTTCATACAACGTTTCCTCTTGCTTAATGCTTCCATTTTAAAGAAAAAGTATTTATTTCATCATTTTATCATGCCTTGTGTTTTATTTACACCTCGCATTTACCTCTGATTTTCCCAAAGCTGTTTATCCAAAACGGCTCTGTTTGAGCATGTAGTAACTGGAGTGTTTTATGTTAAAAAAAAAAGAATACAAAAAAAAGCACGCGTTAGGAGGATGCGTGTAGGGGCAATTACAGGTGATGGCGTTCATCTCCACCAGACAAAATTGACAGTATAAAAGAGAAAAGTCAGGTTGAGTTATACAACTAAGTATTTATAAAAGTATTCTCTGAGCCCTCATCACCCACCCGCCTGTTTTGGTTGAACTGTCTCTCCTCCTGTGCTCATTGTGCACAGCCATGTGTGGTGATTCAATGAAATGCGCACTCGCTTCCACTGCAGGCAACTGTGGTTGAACTACTGGCCCCAGGTTAAAATTCCAGAGTGCCTGTTCATCCTTTCAACCTTGCGAGTTTGCTGAAATGAGTACCACTGAGCAGGCTAATAATAAACATGTTATTTGCCACTGTCTACAAATATGCATGTTATGTTATATGGTGGGCTTATTCAAATGAACCCTTGCATTGACGTGTGTCTGCCCTCAACCCACAGGAGCCCATGCCAGTGGGTAGGGGTTATGAAAGCAGACATGAACTGTTGTTTCCTTTGAGTTTAAACCTTTACTCCTTGTATTTGCATTTGTTACCTTAAATAAGTAATACCCTTCATGTTGATCACTTCCCCTTAAATATTTATATAGTGTCATCATGTCCCCGCTGAGCTCCTTTTCACGACTGGTTCTTGATTCTCAATTACATTAGGGTTTTTTTTTTTTGTCTTTCTTCAAGCTCCATTAGATAAGTCAGCGATTTTTTCCCCTGCTGTGATGCCTTTTTTGATAGTTTGATTATTAAATCTAAACAAGGTATTTTGATGGGCTTTTATCTACAGATTCAAGTGAAATACTCATTCTCTCGCTGTACATGCTTTAATAAAATGCAGATTTGCATTAATCACATTGGCTGTCCACTGTCTCGAAGCACACTCGCCATCTGATCATAACAGATCTGCAACCCTGAAACATATTGCAGGCCTAGAAGCAGGGCTTTAAGTGGGCCGGGTCCGGCAGTTCTAAAAAGCAGGTGCTGAGGCAGGTCCCTACCGGGTTCTCTAATTTTGTCCTCACCATCATTGTGAAAAAGAATCTTAACTCTGCAGCAGTGCCATCCTTCTCTGCCTTTGATGTAAGTCAAAGAGACTCGTTACAGTTCTTTCAGTCTCACCATTTAAGAACGGAAGCATTTACAATGTTATAACAACGAAGCCGTAGTTGTTGCTTATTTGTCTTATGCAACAACCATTGATAAAGCCAATAGCCCTGACTTGTTGTGGGTGTAATGTTACTTGTTGTATTATATATCTGGGTGCAGTGACACAAGCAGCTGGAATACCAGTCGGGCGGCGCACTATGCTAAGCACAGATATGTAGCTTATGTGTTTTAAGCCACGCCCTTAATTACATCGGCCACGCCCCTTTGAGAGAGCCCCCAGTTTTTCCATCCCACTTAAAGCCCTGCCTAGAGGTAATTCTCACACTCATTGGTGCCCCTTCTCTCGTATCCTGAGGCGTGAGTTTGACTCACCTGCACATTTCATCATTCTTCCTGTCAGATTTAAACCACTTAGGGTTCATTTGTGAATAGCTGTGTGATCACCCCTCCCCCACATAAGGCTACACCTTGTGGGAAACCCTTACGAGAGTTTGTAAAGCTAGTGTACTGAATGTTTGCCCTTGATGAAAGTACCACCTTGCACCATGTAAAGGGCTTTGCGTAACCTGGAAGTCGCAAAATAGATTCCTCACTAGTGTGGCTCCACCTTTCATCCTTCTGAGGTCCATAAAATGGGTGCCATCAATTGCATGATAATAGTCGCTGTTATTTTTCGTTACGAGGCACAAGAGGTCATGGCGCTAGTTAGTCACCATTACTATCTTAAGGTTAGCTTTATATTTAACCAAAACAATACCCGTTGAACATACTTTAAGTGACTGGGAACATCCATTGAACTAGCGGAGCTTCCGGTTCTCACGGAGTAATCCTGAGTCAGGCGTTCCTCTATTTCTGGGCACACCTACTGACGAGCTGCAGAGCAGTAATCCACCTGGTTTGGCCGTGGACAAAAATGCAGCCAGTTTACTGCAGCTTAAGCAAGGGCTGCCTTATTACCTTTTCAAAAGAAAGGGAATTAGGTCACAGAAAAATAAAGAAAGTAAGATATGTTGTAGTAGCTAATACATCACCACTACAGCCAAACTGTGGAACTCCCTGCCAACCTCTCTTAAGAAAGAGACAATTTTGCTAATTTTCAGGAAGGGCCTAAAAACGTGGCTCTTTAGGGCATAAGCCTAGTCTCCCCTCCTGTAACGAAGCTGGATGTGCCTTCAGGTAGCGCCTAGACACCTTAGGGTATTGCTGCGCTTTATAAATCAATCCTCATCATCATCAAATAGAAAAAGATCACTCTTAAATTAGAGGGGGTCACACATTTTGTCACAATTGCAACTCAATTGTTCACTTACCTGCAGAATAAGTGATTTTAGGGAATTTTTTGTTCCCTAAAATCACTTTAGAGAACGTCCATGATGGACGTTTCTAAGCTGTTTTGCGTTCTCAGTTTTCAATGTCATCTTAATTACTTTTTGTTAGCATTACTTTTTTATTCTAGCAGGTTTTGTGACAGAATATCCCTTTATCAAACAGTGTAGAGCATCAAAAGATGTGCGTAATGAATTCAAAGGCCATATTACAGCTAGGCCTGGGCGGTAAATTCCGTTCCGCTCGCGGAATTTGCGGAATTTGGGTAATTTCGCGTTCCGCGGAGAACGCGAAATTGCCAAAAATTCCGCGAAACGCGACTTCGCGGAATTTTTTTCTTGTTCGCGCTTTAAAAATGCGTGTTCGCGAGATATTTCTCCCCGAGCACGCAAACAGCGTTCGCGAACAGGAAAAAAGCATCGCGAACGGGCGGAACAAGCAATTCCGCGTGTTCGCGGAACTTTTGCGTGCTCGCGGAGATTTTTTACCGTTTCGCGGAGCTTTGCGTGGCGCGACTACGCAAATTCCGCCCACCCCTAATTACAGCTACTTGACGTCAGCATTTGTTTCTCTGATGAAGATCATGTTGCGTAACATTCACCACTCCTGTAAAAATCATGTTATTGTTTCATACTCGAAGGGCCTGGCTAGAAGTGGCTTGCTAAATTGCGATCCCTGCGCAAACACCTACTTGTGCAGGACTCACAGTTATTAGGGTTGCGCTGTTAATCACACCCGGTAATTACTAAATACGGTAAAGTTCACACCTTTCATTACATTTCGACAGGTCAGACCAGCTAGAATTTAACAGGGAAAAGTCTTGCATTTACCGGGACATGGGGTAGGCATTAATCTACATATTATTTCTCAAAAAGCTAGAATAGTTCATAATTATCACATAAGATAAATTCCAAACACCTTGTTGCCGGATTATTTCAGGTGTGATAATTATCGCATCCCACATGGGCTTCTAGCAATCAGGCCCTTATTGACCAGGGGACAGGTCATCAGGCAGTCAAAGGTTATGCGCGCCAGTAATTGCCAGGGGCAGGTCACACGGCGACTGTCAATAGCAGCTAATTAGTGATGCTTAAGGGGCTCAGGAAGGCTTCTTACGTGTGTTGCAGGAAGGGGAAGCAAGGTGCAGGCTCGTGGCCAGCTGTCAGTGTGAGAGCAGACGTGTATCATAATATAGAGGAAGAGGAATTCTTTAAGGAGGCCGTACTGAACAGCATTTCCTTTTTGCTACTTCCAGGTCTCAGACAAGCAAATCTCCTCTTACAACCTGTTCATACAAATTCAACAATCTTCAACTCATAGGTGAAAGGAAACCCAGGCTTGTTTTTGCAATTAATGACAATCATTGATAGGCACTGGCTGCCGACATTTCAGGTGTCAATATTTTTATGGATTTTAATAGAGAGGAAGTATTTAGCTAGACCTGTGTAAAGGAACCATTAGATTACTTGAGTAAGGCTTCCACTCCTAAAGCCTATGTTTGATCTTCTGGCCACAGGTTAAAATCCCAGAAGTTAAAAGGCGGAGGTGCCTTTCATCCATCCGAAGTTGATAGAGTACCGCTGGATTGGGTAACAATTAACAAGTGTTATTCAACACCAAGACGCTCCAAATTATGAGTGTGCACACTACAAATACACAGCGGCCAGTGGCGTAACGAAAATTGAGGGGGCCCCCCTGCAAGGTATGTGGAGGGGCCCCCTCCAGACTCTATCCGGAGCTCTCTGGCCGAAGTGCTGTGCTGAGGGGGCCCCTGGAGCTTGGGCCCCCCGCACCGCGGGGGCTGTGGGGGCCTGTGTTACGCCCCTGACAGTGGCGGCCGGCATTGGCTCGCAGGTGGGGGGGGTGCGGGGGTCACGAGGGGGATTGCGGGGGAGTCATGCAGGGGGGGTTGAAATAAAAAAAAACGTACCTTGAGGCCGGTCCGCGTCGCTGCTCCTGCTCTCTTGTCTTTGACTACAGGAACAGGAAGCATGCAGCCAGGCTCCCTCCCCTAAGCCAATCACAACGCTGCAATGCAGTGTTGTGATTGGTCTGAGCGCCGCGACACAGTGCTCAGCCAGGGCCTTGATGAGTGGGCATGTTCTCCATGCAGGCTGTAATTCAGCCTGCATGGAGAACAGGGAAGTGTTCATGACTGGTTTGGGCGGCCCAAGAGGGTCGACCAAACAGTCATTGCGCACTTAGGAATGGGTAAACCACTCCTCCTCTGCCCTGCTCCGTGAGCAGAGCAGCCCCCTTTTTAGTGGGTCATAATTGGCCCCATACCCCATAACTCCTCTCAGTCTGGTTAGTCAGTGCACAAACTGGGAGCATCGCTTGCCTCTGTACAAACGTCTGCTTGGTCAACTGGTAATGTCTTTACACCCAGCTCTGGGTAGCAGGCCACTTCCTAGAAGGCAGGGGGGGGGGGCTGCTACCTGATTACCCATCACTTAAAGCAGCGCTGAGGGTACAATACACAAGTTTCCCACCGGCCATATATTATTTGCGGCTACGCAGAACCAACATGATCTTGTGTACAGTGCCAGTCTCTAAAGTACTGGAATATTTCTCTCCAGAAATGTCTATAACTACCGGTCTTTTGGTTTACGTATTTGTAATATGAAGCTGTGAAATTCATGGTTGAAGCATATTTATTACTGTGTCTTTGTGAGAGTGTCCTTCTCAGGGCCTTTTAGGTCAGATTGGACATTCCTTGTCCTCTCACATATTAGGTACACAATGGGGCTAAAATGATCCATTTCCAAGGGTTGACTTAAAATCCAAGTACAATATTGTGTACTTATTGTGGCCTGACATGTACTGTTCTTCCTCACATCTACATAGCTGTGCTCACAACGACTTACCACCTCCTGTGTTCCAGCTCAGTCTACTGGAGACAGAAATTCTACCTGACTCCACAGGACTTTGGCGAACTTCTCCAGCTGTCCACACATGATAGGAAACATCAGCACTCTCCAGCAGGCCCACTTTTACAACAGACCATTGCCTGGTGGGCTGGAGCCCTTCCTAGGCCTTTTTTTGGGGCAGGACACTGCTAGTGGTTCTCGGTCACTTTCCCCACCATACCCAGATAATGGGGGGAGGGGAGCAGGGGCTTCAGGGGAGAGAGAGAGCGAGGTAAGAGAGAGAAGTGAGGGAAGCGAGGGGGAAGGGCTCAGGGCTAGTTTGAACATTTGTGACAGGGCTGCTTTTAGTTCCCTATCCTGCCTTGCTACCCAGGATATTTAAAGGGGAACAGTTAGTGGGCTTTAATGCCAATGATCGCCTTTGTACTCTACTGACCTCTGCTTACTGCCGGCTATTTTCAGGCATGTTTGAACACGGCTGTCATGCATGTGGGCATAACAAGTATTATTGAATGGAGGCCAATGAAAATGGCACACACCTGTTTGGCAAGTAAACTGCAACACATCTTCAAAGCTTTAATTAACTTTGTTGGCAAAAATATGTGGCGTAAATGAAGGAATGTGTTTTAGGAGCGCCTGTAAATGATTTAGTAATTTCGCACTCGTCTGTATCTTCATTTCACGGGAAAATTTAGTTCTAAGTCAGAGAACAGGACAGAGGCGAGAATCTTACCACCACACGTCTGCAGAGGGCTATGGTATTCTGAAGGCATGAAGTGTGACTATATTTTGTGTCAAATGTTCTTAAACATAGTTACATCTTCGGCGAAGAGTTGCAGCTCACACACTACATAGGGCCGTGACAATGTACCTGTTCGTTGGGCTATCCAAGGAAAATTCTCCCTTGTCAGCAATGGGAAGACTATTTGATATAAACAATGTACTAAACAATGCTAGCATATAATATTTATGTGTTAGAAGAACACAAAATGTGTATAGGACACGTGCTTCCAAAACGGACTTTCTGTAGAAGCCTTTTAGTGATTTTATGCATAAGGCTTTTAATTTCCATCTCCCTCGGAGGAAACTGACCTTCCACAGCAAGTGACACCTCTTGCACATGTCCCCTTTCTAGCAAGCTGGGAAAGATCACTTCTTGCTTAGGTGCGTTTGTTTCTCAACAATTATGCCGCAAGGAGGACAAACTCTGTCCAACATCTTTTGAATAGTTACTAGTTGAAAGCTTCCACCCAGTTGAGTTTTTTCAAAGTACTTTCCGCTGTTATCGCCATTTCCTTTTGCATTGCAGTTGTGGGGGTCTGAAAGCCGTCAGATCAGGGCTGAGGGTGATTTACACATTCTGACAGTTATCAGTTTTTTTTCATTGTACATATGCCTGTATTGCTTTAAGAAGATTATTTTCTATAACCAGAATTTATATTGAAAACAGGGCTTAGCATGGGTCCTCGTCTTATCTCTATAATAAATACACATTTGCACACACAAGATGATCGACCTTGCCTGGCCCTTTCTCTAAACTCCAGACATTGGCAAAGATGTACCAGTCATAGTTTTTGTAAAGACTGCTGGCAGAGTATGTACACTAGCCTTTACATCTGAAATTAGTTCCCTTTCACCAGTCCCTTATTTCTCCGAGTCCGATAGTCTTCGTCACAGGCAGACCTGTAGAGAGAGGAGCAACGTGTTCAAGACACCAAATAAAATGAGGTTCAATTATTCCTGGTTGAAAGTCTGAGTGACCGTAGATGCTGTTGGCGCACACCAGTTGTCCAGTGATAAGTCCATCCTCGAGTGTGTGTGGGTTGCAGGAAATATGGGCAACTTCTGTGTGACAGCTGAAGGAAAAGGGCTGACCCAGCTATCCCCAGACCTTGGCCAGAGCTGTTAGGGTAAATACTGGCTGAGAGATTCTTGCAGCAGCAGTAGAAAGTGCAAATGAGGGTGGAGGTATTCTTTGTTTTACGTACAAGGCCAGCACCATGGTTTCTTTTGCCCCTGCATGACAATTGTAATTTGTTGGCCCTTATAAGTGCCTGTTAAGCAGATTGCCTTGCTTAGTAGCAGAGAAAAACACTTACAGTCTTTCCCTACTAATAGCACTGCAAATCAATAAACTCAGGCTTAAATGATGCTATTCACCATGAAGTTAATTTCCACAACATAATTTTGCCATTATTGGAACTGCTAAAATGGAGCTGAATCATTGTTGAAAGGTTGATGCAGAAGTCTGATCTCAATCAAGACTGATGTACATTTGTGGGAGAGAAACACAATTCATGTCAATGGAGCTAAACTAATGTTGAAAGTTTGATGCAGAAGTTTGTTTCTATTGAAGTTTGAAAGGGGGACCATTGCTGACAGGACAGAGCTGGCCCGCTGGTGGGCAATACCATTTAAGTCAATGTGGGGGAGACATTTTTCGGAGGGTGAATCCATAAAAGTAACTGGAGGTGAGCCATTGATGGGTGGGTTTTGTCACAGAAGTACATTGGGGTGAATTATTTCAGGGAAAGAGATGCAGGTTTGCTAGCAGAATGATGCCGTTGATGTCTATGGAGATCTTTACCGAGCATGGGGGACATGGTGAGTGCTTCACCTGTTTTACACCATCTATTCAGCTCAAAATGCATCTGTTCCCACCTCTAAGTACCAGTGTGTTTGGCACTAATCACATGTATGATTTATTTTTTAGTTGTTTGGGGAGAAACCACTTTGAGCAGAAATACTGTTCACAACCATGTTAGCTGGGCATAGCATAATAAAGGTTCAGTGAAAAGGTTATCAGAGACTAGGTGATTCAAGTGAGGGTAATAGTTGCCATAGTGTGGGCATTTTTTAACAGTGAACAATATAATATAATACAATAAAAAGCCAAAAACATGTATTGTTGGTAACAATCATCACTTTTTTATTTTTGGGGATTCACCTGCTGGCAATCATGAACCTTAAAACTGGGACACTGCTATCCAGTGCTCAGTGTATGTGCATTAACCCCTAAAACATGTTGAAAGTGGCTTAAAACCTGATTGCCACTTTTAACTGCCCTATGAGGTGATGGTATATGGTGAAGAAATACACACTCGGCATGGAAAGTTAAATGCCCCTTGAGAATTGCAGCATCTATTGTCCCATCCACTACAGTAGCAGTGAAAACATGGCTTCAGGTCTACCCTTTGTTGCCTGATTCTGCAGCTTGAACCCTGCTGCACAGGTCTTTGAAAATCACTCTTTTGACTGGTAGGGAAATATGAGTTAAATAATAAATAGGTCACCCCTAAGCACACCTTACTACCCACAAGATATGGTGTATAATATTTAAGAGTGGAAATGTGTGACAATAGAGATGGCATGTTCTTCCAGCAACTAGGACAAAATGACAATGTCACTGGTCAGGCTTTAGTTGACACAAAGGAAATGTCATAGTGCAGGTTATACACTTTAATCCATAACTTTTGACCTGTATCAAATCCATACATAGACTTATTTTTATACTTAATAAAAAATTCAAATCTAATGGTAAAGTCAGATTTATATTACTATATTAGAAATGTAACTTTGACAAAATCACCTTTAACCTGCTTGAAGCTTCTGGAGGCTAGATTGTATTAACTCTGCAGCAACAGCCCGCCCATTCTTTGGCTGGAATTAGGTGTGAAAGAGATCTGTGAACTTCTCCCAGAGCAGAGACAGTGGTCTGGGAGTTGGGAGGTGTTTTCTACCCTTGGCAGGAAGACCAATTGGGGTGGCCCCAGGAACTTAATTAACTTCGAAGTGGTCTGTCCTGTCACAAGCAAGTGTTAGGTGACATTTCAAAAGCCTTAGTTTTTGTTCCAATAGCAGGCTGGCACAAAACCCATTGGGAGACAACCTACACCCCCCATCCAATTGGTTTTGAGGTACCATAGAGGAGGAAACTGCTCATTACCATGGCCACACAGTTGGGTGGGCACAACAGGAGGAGATGGGGCTTTTGGATTTTGAAAGTAAGGCGCATTGTGGGATTGATTGTATGGCAAACGGGAACAGCTGAAAAAGTGGTTAGGGTTGCCCCTGGGAACCTTTAACCCATTGGTTATGGAGTGTCCAGAAGGTAGCCCCACCCACCTGCTGGTGCCAGGCATCAATGGGGCACTACAAGGCACCTCTTTCTGGACCTGTGAAGATCCGAAGTGAATTGGACCTGCTGTCTGTGACCTGAGCCCAGAAGGTTTGGACCTGCTCCATCTTGTATCAAGGACAAAGATGGGGACTCCAAGGATCAGTTTGCTTCCTGCAAGGCTACAGGGGCAAAACAAGCTGTAAGAGGCCTTTTCTTGGAAGTACCAAGCTGACCGTCGCAACTGTTGGCAACCTGACCTGGACTGGGCTTTGCTGTGGACCTCTGCATGACATCCTGAGAGTCTTCAAGTACACTCCCCTAAGTTCCTGGGGACTTTAGACGTGTACTGCTGAAGTTTGGGCACTAGAAGAAAGTTTGGAAACTTTGAAAAGCTCTTCTTCAGGACTCCAGAGCATCAGGAGTATCCAACCGGCAGTTCCACAGCATCGGAGTGCATTTCAGCTTCATCCCTCTCAGGGATCTAAACAGCTCAAAAAAACAACTGTCTTATTTTGAGTTGAGACATTTTCAGCAAAAAATCTCCAAATCTCCATAACTTCAGTGGGACCAAACTGCTTCAAATATTCTGACTTTGGTTCCACAGTGGTGGCTAAAATTTGAGCAGCGATCTGCTCTGACTTTCAGACTTTCACTGGGACCAATCCACTCGTTGTATCCGGTCAGTGCTCCATTGTGGGCAGCTTCAAATTGTGCCTAGGTTCCAGTATACAGCTTACATAGACCATCAATGGTGCTTTGTCCTTTTTGACACTATTTTCACTTAAATCTTTAAAAAATATTATTGCCAGTACCTCTTATTGGATTTTTGTCATTTTCATCTTATTTTACTCATAACATCTTTCTCTTTAATTTAGAATTGTTTGTGCAGTTTTATTGTACGTTGTGTGACTTTTTTACTGTGTATGTACTGCTTAAATACTTTACACATTACCTACGCTTTAAATCTGAATGTTTTGTGTCACATTCCCAGGGATTGAGCACATATTTATTGCATTTAATTTGTGTGACATCTAGAAGGTTGTGGCCTTATCCCTTGAGGTGGACACTTGTCCACCCCAAACAATAAACCACTTTCCTACAGGTATCTTTGTATCTACTTATAAGTTAATGAGAACTGTGTAAAGTGTTTTTTACTTTTTGTCCTCTTCTACATAAAGATGGCTCTTCAGCATTTTTTAAAGTCATTGAGTGAAGGGCTTGCATGGATAGCTGGTGGAATTGAGTTCCAGTGGAAAGGCCCTGCAGACAGTATCTGAACCTACACACTGCACATGTGGTTTTGGTCCAAGCACTATAAGAACGAGTCTTCTTGTGGTCAGGGCTGTATCAATATCGTTTTTATGATACATGGCCAGGACAGTAATGGAAGGCAAATTCAGTGATTTTGTTAGGAAGTTCTCCTTAGGACTAGTACTGAGCCCAGAGAAGATTGTGTGCAGTTTTATACCCATTGTTTAGCAAGTGCTATTGTAATTCTATGATTTACAAGGAGAATTGGTTCATTCGACAGGAATCTCAAATGACTTCATGTTCAAGAACAAGTATCCAGTCATCCTTGCCTCTTTCTTCCAGGGAATTCTTGATTCAGCACTTGGAGTTCTTTTTCTTTGCAATGAATGCAGGAGTGATTAGCAACAACCTAAACTAAAAGGCACTGCTGGCTAAAAACTCAGATTGTCCCTTTTCTGATTCATTAGCCTGCCTCGTCCTTCAAATATGGCCACAGATACCAGGATGTAAAGTGGCATGATTTCTAAAGGTACCAATGGATAAATGTCTGTCCAAACTGCACTTTTTAGGTCTGACCTAAGAAAGCAGCACATCCTCTCAACCCAAGGATCCAGAGTTTATCCCTCCTCTCATCTGTAGAAATGAGCCTGTCTTCCTGGGTACAGCATGATTCTCCTCTTAACAAATGAACACTAGATCTCTTCTTCCAACTTCAGAATGCTTTTTCATACCGTGCCTTCTCCCCCACCACCACCACTGGCATCTCTTCTGGTTTCCGCTCCTAGGTTGCAGACTTTAGAGTGATGCAGAGGTAGAAGTTCAGTTAACTTATTGTCGGGCTAGTGAGTAACTTGGAGGAGGCCCTAGAAGAATGAACCTTAACAAAAATGCACTTGGTGTGAGACCATTAGTGGGACTTCCATATTTGCAAGAAATGTGTGTCAAAAATAGTTTTCATCATGCCAATGGTACTTCCTTTTCTCCTGAAATTGGCTGGTATCAGCAGTTCACTTGCTAGGAATCATGGAAAAAACTACCACAATGTTTGCAAATAATAGTGCACACCAGTGTTGTAAAACATAAAAAAATATATTGACATTGTCAAGTGCCTGGAAAAGTTGTGTTTCTATGGCGACTACTTGTTGAGTCTGGCTGAGTATCACAGGGTTATATTATAAGCAACACAGGTGATGTCCATATTTCATCAAACACACCACTCCTAGTGCCACATCAAATGTATGATGGCAGCAGGCAAAAATGCTGGCAGTGTTGCATTATGGAAACAGTGCATTAGAGTGGAAAGTGGATGGAATAGCCAGCCCACTATTTCATCGCATATCTGCTAGAAATGGAATTGCTCTACATATTCAATTTAATTCAATGTATTGGTTATTGTGTCAGCATTCTGCCACACAATAATAAAAACACTATATAAAGATAAATAATCATAAATTGATAAATACATAAAATCACATAAATCAATCACTTATTAGTCATATCAGTCTACAGAAACAATAACAAGCAGTAGAAGCAAGATGCCCATAAGACCCACCGCTACAGTTTAAAATCCCCCGGCAGTGCGAGTGCATGCACAGTAAAATATGGGAACTAAGAGCATAGGCGTCATGTTATCCACATCATCCTTCTGCTTAGCGATTGCATATAGGCATACCTCAGGTTACATAAAGACCACATAAAACAACAGACACCTACCAATCATATTGGATTACAGGATATGAGCAGTAGTATCCATAAGTAGAGCAGCTACTAATCAAGACCCTTCCTGGGTACCAATGTACAACCTTTATAAAAGTAAATTAGGCGTCATATTATACATAATCGTATACATTTCTATTGGGACTTAGTCAGATTTATTGCCAGTTACCAGGCCCCCTCATACATGGCCAAACTGCCCATAAATATGAGGTGACTGAATTTAAAATACATTCATCTGTTCTAAAGCAAAATTATAAAACTGGTCCAACAGAATTAATCTTATAATTTTTAAAAAGAGGCACAAGCCACCTTTTACGTACTAAGACGTATTTAGTGCAAAACAGCAAAAAGTGCAACAGATTGTCCTTTCCCCCAAAACTGCAGTCACCATACTCTTCACTTGTGGGAAGTCTTGAGCACTTAACTAGATATTCTCGTCAGCAAAGTACCCAACCTAACTTTAATATAAAGTGTACATTTTTGTTCAGGATAAATCGAGTCCATAAATAACATGTTGATGGGGCCACAATTGTTACTAAAATAGTGTCCCAGTAGACTCCCAGGCCTAATCAGGGAAAGTTTCCTCTCCTGCCTAGACTTGAAATAGAACTTGTTGATGATTGCTACTGTATTCCGAGTTACACTTCTCAAGTCGGTTCAAAGTGACCCCAGTTGCAGTTCAACTAATATGCTTTTTACATGGGAAGACCAACTATTTCTATCCTGGGCACTAGTGTGATTCACATCTTCCAAAGATTTTGCAAATACCACTTTTTTAGAGGTCAGAACGGCTCAAATTTAGTATAGTACTGGTTTTAGAGCTGCTAATTCTGCTACCGGCGTGTCTACGCTCCATGTAATTTCCCAAATAGTGGTGCCAGAGCCTGTCTTAACAAGGATCTCAGGAAATTATTCTCAGCCACTTGTAGTGTGTTAAAGTTCCCATACCCCCAAAGTTTGGCCCCTTAAAGTGCTACTGCTACCGCCTTCTGACTATAAATTTGCAAATTGGTACTGATACTTTTGGCACCTGCCTTATAACTACATTTTAAAAATGCCCCAGAGGTCTGACTTAGAATTGTAGTTGCCTTGCATATGTGACAATTCCACTTCAGATCTTCAGTAAACTATCCCCCAGATAATTGAATTGCTCAACAGACTCAATTGGCTCTCCATGTATCCTCATCTTCCACTTAAGACTGTCTTAGCTCCATGCTGTTTGTCTTGCTGCAGTTATAGTCAAAGACTTCTTTCTGCAGTAGTCTACAAACCTCAGTAGTAGACTGGATTGTATTTTCAGTCTGTGCCAATAAGACTGCGTTGTCCACGAATAGTAGTATCAGGACCTTTTTCCCTGCTATAATGGAGACATCAATGTGGTCTTTGAGCAGATATTCAGCTACATCATTTAGGTATAGACTAAAGAGCAAAGTGGCTAATACGCACCCCTGGCGAACTCCCTTGTCTACGGGGAAGGTTTCAGTGCACTCTCCCTCCGGTCCATACCTAATCCTAGCTGTGTTATCCTTGTGGAGTGGCACTATTGCATGTACTAATCTAGGGTCAGTCCCTAGCTCCATTAAAGATCACCATAGTTTCTCTTGGTCCACAAGATCAAAGACTACCTTAAGGTCGATAAAGGTTAGATGTAATGGAGATTTCCTTTTGATTACATATTATGGAGGCTTGCTAGTACCTTATTTATGTTCATTCTTTGTCTGGAGAACCCAATAGTAGTATATTGACCAGGCACGCCATTAGAGCAGTGGGATAGCAAAACTTGAGGAGGCCCCCCTGCAAAGTACTAGGAGTCCCCCACCCTGGACCAAGTCAGGAGCTCTCAGACGAGGGACCCGCCACTGGTGCAGAGGGCCCCCCTTGAGCTTGGGGGCCGCCTCCCATTGCGGGCACTGCGGGGCTAATGTTACATCACTGCATTAGACATCAGCTCGAGAACACTCTTCGCTTCAACAAAGTTAAGGTACATAATTGCTTCTTTAAGTACATAATAAACAATACACTAATGCCTTATCGGTATGACTGTAAATGAAAGTATTGCAAACAATTAGATGCAAATAATATGGGCTAAATGTTTTCTCATGTATTCATGATATATCATCTATGTGATGACAAATGATGTCCCCTGTATATATCTAATTTCTTTATCGTTCTACTGTGTAAACCCTTTCAGGTCTGGGCAGTGTCAGATCCTCCAGTATATATCTGCATCTGTGCATCTCCCATACTTTAACATGTGTAATGCTTGTTATTTTACAGTGTTACCTGTGAGAACTGGCAAGCTTATTTGGTCATATGCAGATAGGTATTAAGAGACAGTGTCTCTGGTCTTTTATGGGACGTTCTACCAGTATCCTGAAGCCTTTTCTATCATTTCACTGTTTTCACCCAGGTGGATGTGCTTGTTTAATCTTCAATGTATTTTCAATAGTCTGTAATTTTTATTGAAAAGACTCTTGGAATATAAAATTGTCTTTTCATCTCAGTTAGTGCAGAGATGATAAAGTGATATTATCAACATGATGTTACACGTATAGTCTTTTTCTCGCTTCTAGGCGTGCCAACTATCTTTGTTTTCTACCCAAAGTCACTCACCATAGGTCTGCTATATATTTACTGGTCTTTATTATTCAGCTGCTAGTAAATACTCGGAGAAGCTGTACCTCCTTCTTAGCAGTCTATAACATCCTCAGTTGGGCATTCAGTCTATGGCCTTGTTGCCCTACTACCTGTGCTGTTAAGAGTTTAGTTCAGATTGGCTTTGCTTACAATGTATGCCACTCAAGCTCAAAGAAAGAATAAATAAATGAATGAGTACAATCAATTTATAGAGTGTTGCTTATTTGTGCCAAGTTGCACATTGGAAATACTAATCAGCAGGAGTATGAGAATGCACACCTGCTGTAGACCTTGGTTGGAAACAATGTTTTGCAGTAGTGGATGACTTTGCTTCAGTGTGACTCTAACTAATACCCTGGCACACAGGCTCTGTAGTATTCTGTCCCAGCACACAGAGATTGTAGTATCCTGTCACAGCAAGCAGACGCGGTGGTAGAGTGTTCCAGTGCACAGACTTTACAGTATTCTGCACCAGCACACAGACTTTGTAGTAGTCTGTCCCAGCACACAGACACTGTAGTATCCTGTCACAGCATGCAGATGCTTTAGTACAGTGTCCCAGTATGCAGACTCTGTAGTATTCTGCCCCAGCACACTGACTCTGTAGTATTCTGCCCCATTTCACAGACTCTGTAGTATTTTACCCAGCACACAGACTCTGCAGTAGTCTGTTCCAGCACACAGACTCTGTAGTAGAGTGTCCCAGTACACAGACTACATAGTATTCTGCCCAGGCACACATACTCTGTAGTATTCTGCCCCAGCACATAGGTTCTGTGGTATGTTGTCCCAGCTAACAGACTCTGTAGTATTCTGTCCCAGCACACAGACATTGTAGTATCCTGTCACAGCAAGCAGACGCGGTGGTAGAGTGTTCCAGTGCTCAGACTTTACAGTATTCTGCACCAGCACACAGACTCTGTAGTATTCTGCCCAAGTACACTGACTCTGTAGTATTCTGCCCCATCTCACAGACTCTGTAGTATTCTGCCCCAGCACACTGACTCTGTAGTATTCTGCCCCATTTCACAGACTCTAGTATTTTACCCAGCACACAGACTATGCAGTGTTCTGTTCCAGCACACAGACTCTGCAGTGTTCTGTTCCAGCACACAGACTCTGTAGTAGAGTGTCCCAGTACACATACTACGTAGTATTCTGCCCAGGCACACAGACTCTGTAGTATTCTGTCCCAACACACAGACTCTGTGGTAGAGTGTCCCAACACACAGAGTCTGTAGTAGAGTGTCCCAATACACAGACTCTGGAGTATCCTGTTCCAGCACACAGACTCTACAGTAGAGTGTCCCAGTACAGAGACTCCATAGTATTCTGCCTCAGCACAGAAAGTCTGTAGTATTGTGCCTCAGCACACAGACTCTGTAGTATTCTGTGCCAGCACACAGTCTCAGTACACAGACTCTGTAGTGCAGTGTCACAGTAAATAGACTCTGTCCAACATAATCGCAGGACCAAGTTAGGACTGTTCCTCCTCTGCCTAAAGTCTTTGTTAACCACTGAATCAGCATAGTCCATCGATAGGTCAGTCCCTGTTTGGGCAGAGCATTGTGGACAAGAGAATGATGGGAGCTTCTTTGAGATAAAACAATTGAGAGGACTATAAGAGTTACATTATTCAAGACAATCTGTGTGAAATTTGAGAATTCACATTTTTCACAGCACGTATGTCTAACACTCGTTCTAAAACCCTAAAATGGTGAATATAGTTTCAGAACTGTGTGATAAATCCAGTTGAGTGCCCTATTTTATTCTTTCGGTGCAACATGTTAGAACTTGTGCCATCATATTCACTGGTATATGAAAGCACTGCACAGAACTAGATAAATTACCTACCTCATTATGCATGTCTTTACTGCCTCAAATGATCATGATGCTGCTTCTGAACAATCAAGAATGATGTGAGGGTTTTCAATACTCAAGGCAAAATAGCACTTTGGCTGGTAGAGCACCCCCATATATTTTTGCTTACAAAATATTCAATGCTTGCCGCAGACAGGCAATACAAAGGAAGTATTTTGATGATGTACTTAATGTTGAGGAATTGGCACAAAACATTACATTGTAGTTCTGTTTTCTGACATACAGAGAGCTGTGTTTACTTACCTACTGTGTTCCTAAAGTGTTTGTTCATATACGTTGTGTTCAAGCAGGCAGCCTAAATATGACTCATACAACAAGGATTCAATATCTTGTTGGAATCAAATGATAGTGAAAACATCTCCTCGAAGGGCAATATGTTTTAGTTTCACTAAACTTGTTTCATTCTGGGACACTCAATACAACATAAATTAGGATTTAGGAATAAACATTCGGATAGATAATACTTCATTTTCTGAACAAATCAAGTGTCGACTGTCGCACTAATTAAAAATAGCTTGCACATACCTTCTCCAAAATTAGTATGCTCGCTATGTGTAGCAAAATTTCTTTTCTGCTCTGTGGTTAGTGACTTAATTACATGGTGCCAACTGTTTTCCATTTGCCATCATTGATTTAGCTCTACTTGGCTGATTCTTGTTCTCTCCCTTGCAGACTGTGTGCTCTACGCTCTTGGGTCCATTGATTAGAGGTCTTTCATCAGTCTCTTATAGGTCATTTTGTCTTAGTTAAGCCTGCTAAAACCCACCTGTTATTACTCTGATAGGAGCCTGAAGTTAGTTGGCCTATTGTTTTATGTATGGAGTTCTCTGTCCTGACTGCTGACTCTCCACAGTCGTAAAATTACTATTAAATTGCAGTTTTGTGAATACTGAAAAAGAGTGAGCTTACACAAATGTGAAAGTTTACCATTGTGAATCAGCCCCTAAATCTGTCATCAAAATAACTCTGAAATTCACAACTTCTCCCTGATTGACTCTCTACCGATTTATATGCTTATCAGAAACCTGGTTTTATTTGGGTATACATTTAATTTTGATGAACTACCTCAACCGACTGCCTGCATCTATTTAACCACATGTATAGAGAAGAATAGATAATTTATTAATTGATAGTAGAACCTGGAACTACAACTCTCTCCACCTGACTCTTTTCTCAGTGCATCTCCCCCAATGTACCGTCAACACCAGCACCATTTTAATATAATCAGATACCTGATCTAAGATTCGCTTAAATTTTTTTTTTTAAATTCTCAATTTCTACTCTTGTTGCAAACCAAATTCAGTAACTTGGAGATTTTAACTTCTGACTAGACAATCACTAAAATATTTGTATGCACAACCTTCTTGACTCCCTCGCCCTCTTTGGTTTCTAACAATCTGTTGTAGAGCCCACCTATTCCCAAAGCCTCTCCCTGAAACTCATGTTTCACATTCACTGTCTATCAGTAGAATATTTGAACCATTTCTGGCCCAACTGCTTTATCAGACCTTAGAAAATGCCTGTGTCTTTTCAAAAGTGAATCCACTCTCACCTTTCTTGACTACAAAATTCAGACATTTAATCATTCTAACACATGTTTATTCTGCCTCCTTCAAAGCAGATGCCTCCCTTTGTCTTCAGTGGTTCCTCACTGTCATGTCTCCCATCCATTTTTACCATTCAGTAGCTCCTCTCAAGTGAAAGAAATGCAGTTACATTGAATAATATTCCAATCTGTTTTACCTGAACATCAAAACTTAAAACATTTGGATTTTTGAAGAAAAAAACAAATGGCAAAAATCTTTTTTTGGCCAGGACTACCTTATTGGTTTCATTGATTGCAAGCGACATATAAAAAAATCCACTATAGCAGTATATTTTACTAATATACTTACTCAGGACTTAAATAGTTCTTCTGAAATAGTGTAAATTGGTAGAAAAAATGAAAATATAGCTCAAATGGCCCCCCGAAACTAATTTCACCATTCTTAGTAAATTCTTGAGCTATGTCACAAAAACATACAAAGCAAAATCAAAATGTGTGTATCTATTTCCAAGCAAATTCACCAGATCATATGGATGATCATTTTTCTGTCAGCACCTCAAAACTACTTCTTTTGCATTTCCAGGTGTCATTGATTCCATAAAACAGTTGCCTTTCTTTATTGATCTTCCCTGTATTTGACATCTCACCTTTTTAATTTCGTATCACTCAAAACTCTCGTCTCGGACCTGAAATAAATTCACTTATTCTGTTTCCACTGGAAATATTTCATATGACCATGAATATGAATAATAATATACTTAATAAAGAAAAAATATTGAACCCTCAAAACTCCAACACCAGTGATCACAGTCTAAAATGTGGTGGTACATGACAAAGTGGTTGCCAAAAGATGAGGTCACTGTGGCATTAGTGCTGATAAAAAAGGCAAGCATTTTTCAGTAGGTTTTTTAAGGGATAGAAAATGTATCTCTACATTAGCATTAAGGTAAGACACCCTGTCGACACCCATAAATACACATATTACTCTACCCCCAACACCTTGTGGATCCTGTCTCTGTTCAATGTTTAATGTTCTCATTCTATCTCATCTCTCTAAATCTAATTATCCTCTCTATTATTTTAGTCCCTTGTACTTTATCCTCCCTTGCATGCACCTTCTCTGCAGAATATCCCTCCATGTAGTGTTTTTGACTTTACTAGCTTAATGTCCCCTTTCAGTCACTGTTTATTCTCTGAAGTGATCAGTCCCTGATGTCTGTCTCTCCTTTGCTGTCTTTACCTTCTGGTGTACCTGCTTTCCTGCAGTCTCTTTGTAATCATGCAGTCTATCTTCCCAGTAGTCTCATTAACAAAATGCAGTATCTGAACCGGAACACAAGCAACCCAGGACCAGTTCTGCCCTTTTAATGGGCTCTTCAGCCAGGTATAGCTTGGTTCCAGTGACACACTGTGCACGGGACCCACGTCTGGGCATACCCGTCCCACTTAGGATGACATATGAAAGTATACAAAAAGTGATCGATAAAATGCTTGAATTAATCTCAGCCACTGGTAATAACGTGGGGCCACATCTAAGTCCATTGCTATTTTGCACACCATGCCACCTCAGTTTGGACCCAGCTATCTTCAAATCAGTCTTTACCCTGCTCCAGTGGGAACACTCCAGCCCGAACTACCAAGCCAGGTCCACCTGAACCGGAACATAAGCAACCCAGGACTGGTTTCACCCTTATTACGGGCTCATCAATCAGGTATAGCTTGGTTCCAGTGACACAATGTGCATCAGACCCACGTCTGGGCAAACCCATCCCACTTAGGGTGACATACAAAAATATACAAAAAGTGATGGATGGAATTCTAGAATTAATCTCAGCCACTGGTAATTACTCGGGCCGCATCCCCGTCCATTGTTGTTTTGCACACCATGCCATCTCAGTTTGGGCCCAGCTATATGCAAATCAGTATTGACCCTGCTCCAGAACACAAGCTACCCAGGACCGGTTTCACCCTTATTATGGGCTCATCAGCCAGGTATGGCTTGGTTCCAATGACACAGTGTGCATAGGACCCTTGCTTGGGCAAACCCAGGGTGACACAGTAAAGTATACAAAAGGGATGAGTATAATGCTTGAATTAAACTCAGCCATTGGTAATTACTCGGGCCACATCCCTGTCCAGTGTGCACAATAACGATGGAGAGCATGTGCAGCCTGGTCAGGAATCACTGGTTTCTCATTAATTAGGACAAATTCAGCATAGTTTTGACACACTACTTTGAATGTATTGGTACTATTTAAGGACAGATATTAGGGCTGTTTGTGTGCAAGAGAAGAGGCCAAGCTCTAGACCTGCTTCAACTCCCTGCAGTTGAGCCAGGGGCGTAACAAAGGCCCCCACAACCCCTGCAGTGCGGGGGGCCCCCAAGCTCCAAGGGGCCCCCTCAGCAGAGTACCATGGCCTGAGAGCTCCGGAGTTAAGTCCTGAAGGGGGCTCTTTCAGGCACTTTGCAGGGGGACCCCCTCAAGTTTTGTTACGCCACTGAGTTGAGCTTTCAGCATTTGGCACAATTACCTTTTTGATCTGCTAGATGAGGCACCACATTAGACCCTCAGACACACACAGGCCTGAGTTCAGTGAATATTTAGGACCTGATAACAGATAATTAAAAGATCTATTTGGCATGTGAGGATTTGCTAGATCCAGCTCGCCACTCCAAAGAATTTAATCAATTTTCCTACTTTTTCGATGTAATTACTATAGATGTCAGGAAAGGTAAGTATGATGGTTACTCTAGAGGCACACACCTCATAGCCAGGAATCATACATGGATTTGGTTTCCTGGAAGAACTGATTTGCTCTTCTCCAGAAACTAGTATTAACACCTTAACATTTAAACTCACCACCTCTGTTTATTCTCTACCAGCACCCTTTCCTTTGACATCTCTCTCTTGAGACTTTGCAGAAGCTGTTTACCAGAGCTGATGACCACCAACAGTCTGTTCCTCATCCCACTTGTGCTGTTCATTGAATTCATGTGTCTTATGAAGGATTTCATTTTTCTTGCGAACTCTTTAAATCTTTACTTCTTGAGTATGATTTCGACATCAATATGTTTCCTACTACATTCATCAATATATACAAATATTCAAACACATGCAACCCTAAAAAACAGCACTGTATCATACAAAGTCATCTAGTAAAATGTCTCAAGTGACTGTGCCATGTACAACAAACAGAAAGGAAGAGGATAGAGAAAGAATAGGTAGATGAGGGAGAGATACAGGAACAAAGGGGTTTCAGGAATTGGATTACCCATCTAAGGTCAAGTGTACCCCAATATTTCAATTGCATTTGCATTTAAAACCTAAAGCAAATATTGTCCCGGGATTACACACATAACCAGATTACCAGTTAAACCATTTTAAAACCTGTGTTAACTAAGGTCCCACTTAACATAAATCAGCATGAAAGTGGTAATTGTTTTGCACTGTGATTTTATAGCCACTGGTGTCATATACAATGAAATAGATGAAGCAGCAGGTACTTTCAGTCGTTATTTTCACTAGAACCTACATGAAAATATTAGAAAACCCATTTATTCTAAATGATTAGCACATTCCTTTTCTATTAGCTACTGCCACTCCTGCACCTTGAAGCATTTCAGTTATGCAGTTTGCACAATAAAAATAGGAAAATAAATAAACAAACATGAATATGTTGCTTTTGATTTGGCAACTAACATTTGTTACAGTCTGCATAGGGGCTACAGAGCAAAGATGAACACCAGAGCACATCAAAACAAAAAAATGACAAAATAAGAAACCACACCAAAACAACCAAAGTAAACTTCAGCACAAAAGCATAACAACAGCACAATTACAACACTGCCTCAATATAACCAAATAATAACAAAAGAACACATTACAAAAATAACACAATGCAATAATTTGAAAAAACATCTAAAAGGTTTGTAAACCAACACAATACACCACCAACAATACAGTGTTCATTAATTAAAAAGCAAAAAATACCTGGAGCGCAAAATAATCTAACACCCAAGACAACAATAGAAAAATGCAATGCAATGATGCAACATAAAATGATCATAGCACAAAAACACAATAATAACACCACACGCTAGAACACATCATAACAAAACATTCAGAACTATAACAACACAAAAAGACAGTATAACAACAACAGCAAAAGAACAGTCCGACAGGGCAATTCTACAACAGTGCATCTTAACATAATCCAGAAAAACAATGCAACAGCACAGCAATACAATCACAAATGACAAGATCAGCATAACACAATTAAGCATTAGAAAAAGCTGCCACACAAAACAGAAATGGCAAAAAGTAAAAACATACCTCAAAAACACAACATCAAGTGAACCTAAGAAAACACAGCACACAATCGCACAACTAAAAAGCTCCACACAATTTAATTTTGGTACTATTGTAGTGTTGTGTTGCTATATTGTTCTCCTTTTTTCATTTGGCGTATAAATGTGTTTAATATTGTATTGATATGCTTTGGTGTTGCTGTTTTTGTGCTGTTATATTGTTATGTTATTGCATGTTTCATTATTGTTTTGTGGGTGTGCTTTTATGCTTGTGTGTAGTATTGTTATGTCTTATTATTGGGTTGAATGGCCTCTATTGTTGTTGTGTTTTTTTGCTGTATTGTGTGCTGTATTTGTTACTATGTTGTGCTTTTGTTGTTGCCTTGTTGCGTGTTATTATTTTGAGTTGCTGTTGAAATGTCACACTATTTTGATGCTGGTGTTGGATACTGTCTCATTGACCTCAGCTGCACTCAGTCAGCAGCAATTAGCATAAATATTTTTGTGACATCTTACTCCTTCAACCGATCTTCTTTCATAAAACAGTGAGAAAAGTTGCTTTTGGTCCAACCTATACACTACTTATACCAAAGAAACATATTAGCACCAATCAAAAATGTTTTATTTGCCCCCAGCTCTTTTCCCACACAAGGTATCCAATTGAATTGTTCCACATTAGTCATAGAGGATGGGCTGGTGCCATGATTTCGAATCGAAGTTCTAAAGCCA
Organism: Calotriton arnoldi; assembly: GCA_963921515.1. Classification (NCBI taxonomy): domain Eukaryota; kingdom Metazoa; phylum Chordata; class Amphibia; order Caudata; family Salamandridae; genus Calotriton; species Calotriton arnoldi. The sequence goes on from CAWUFW010009034.1 coordinate 635,609, forward strand.
AGCCAAACTCAGATTTACAATTCAGCCTTTTGACAACCTCTTTAGTAAATTAATAACAGAAAGGCAATTAATTCTTAGAATTGTTTTGCATTTCAGCATTTGTACAGCATTTTGCATCCCTGATGAGGCTATGAAGCATTCCAACTACTGTGTGTTATGAGTTTTATGTCTCATGTCCGCATTAAAAAGGGAAAGGACTCGTGAGCTACATAAGACTTAGATCAGGTCAAATAGATATATATTTTGGGACATTTTCTTTAGTCTTGACCAAAGCCTGGTACCCTTAGAGGCCACAAAAAGGCTGAACCATGTTGACACAGATGAGAGTGTAAGGGCATTACATCACACCAACACCCAACACATTGACTCTCATTATGATGTCGGGTGGACCACAACTCATAGGCAGTCGTTGGCGGTCCACCCAACATCCATGGCATCGGTCTGACCCCCGCCTTATGATGCAGGTGGTCGGAGCAATAATGTCGGGGGGAAAGACCATGGACTCTACAGGATTAAAGATCCCGTTGGGATGACACTCAGAATCCAAACCCTACAATGAAGACACCGCCGTGGGACCTAGGATGTCCCTTTCCGACTGCCTGTTAATGGTGGTCCCACTACCATGAATAGGCAAACGGAAAGGGACTTTGGGGACCCTAAGCAGGACCCCCGTCCCCCATGGGCCACTGCTAAGTGGTCTCGGGGGCACATGTAGTTCCCCTCCAGACATCCATGCACCGTATGCTAGGCACCACATGGTGCCTGGCACTCAATGCATGGATGTGCACAAAGTGGCATTTTCTACTGTGGCCCTTTTTCCTTGGCCGCAGTAGAATAAAGCATTTTATGACCGCCTGCATGGTGGTCGTACCCTGATATGGCGGGCGGGACCGCCAACTCATTGTCGGACGATTCCTGCCTGAAATTATGTCAGTCAGCGGTCTGACCGACCGCCATCGTAATGAGCCCCTTTGTTTTATCTATCTCAAGGGCACCCGTTATTAAAGGGACAAAGGTATTTTTAACTTAGATCAATAACACAGTAAGAAAATATCACAAGTGCTCCCTCAAATATGGTTAAGCCCATCCTGGTCTTTAGGGCCTAGGATGAGACCGATGATGAAACATGCCAATATTAGAGTGGGTGAGGGTCTTTGAAAACAAATAAAAAGTGGTCATATGGTTTTTTCCAGTAGTGTTCACAGGCTGGGTGGAAGGGTGTTAGAAGTAGTATTCCTATTTTCAATATCTTTATTGAGGTGTGTGATGTTCAGTGGCATGCTCCAATCACTGAGCAGCATGTGTCACAGTGCATAAGCATGTTATGTTGTGGAGCATGTCAGAATAGATGCAGCTATGATTTTTACCTTAACAATTTACAGAGTTCATGTTTGGTAACTTGTGATTATAACAATGGAAAAAAACAGCGGGCACATTTACTATTTTTTCACAAAATCACGACACGGCAAAGTAAGTTGGTGCATCACGTTTTGTGCAAGGAAAGGAGCAGATATGCTCCATATTTACAAAGATAAGGAGCATTTCTGCTCCCTTCTTGTGCTGCCTAGCGCCGACGCAGGCATCTTTGCATCATTAGTGCAAGGGTGCCTACGTAAATGGCAGGATGGTTAGGGAGGAAACAGAAGTTTTCACCTGAATCAAGGTTACAAGGAATGCATTAATATTTCAGACTCAGGTGGTAATTAGAAGTTTATGTAGTAGCTCCAAAAGAGTGAATGTAGTAGTTTTCCTGTTGTTTTACTTTATGTACTCATGAATGCAATTCACACATGTATTAGCATAGCTCGACATTTATGCCAGTACTGTCTCTTAAGCAGTAGCGGCTCCTCGAGGGTATGCTGCAGGGCGGCGGGGCGGGGGCGGGGGAGGTGCAGGGTGGGGTGTAGTAAACTCCGGAATTGGGCCGGACAAAGTTGATTAAAGAAATAAATAAATAAAACGGATTACATTGCGCGCTGCATCGCCGATTTGGCGTTGCAGCGCGCGCAATGTAATTTGTTTTGTTTATTTATTTCTTTACTCAACTTTGTCGGGCCCAATTCCGGAGTTCTACCCCACCCTGCCCTCCCCGCCCCGCAGCACTCCCTCGAGGAGCCGCTACTGCTCTTATGTGCAACGTTCTCTGCCAAGTGTGCATGGAACTGCACAGACATAGTGTGATCTTTTAGATATAAATGTAGGAGTGACAAGGAGTTGCTGGAAAAAGGGGAACGTACTACAAAGTAGGAGGAGAATAGTGAAAATCAAGGAGAGGAACAGGGAGGGATTTCAAAATGCAACAGCACACCTACAAAATGGTTAGTTAGTTGCAATTTACTAAAATGACACCAACCTCTACTCCAATAGACCCAAATCTACTCTTTCCAAGTTTTGGAGTAAGTCACACAGCACAACAGTCCATTCAGAGGTACAACAAAATAAATAAAATAGAAAAAACACACAGGTACAGCAGCGTAATCACACTTAAGACAATAGAGGCAGGGAAAACACCACCAGCACAAAGACCAACACACACAAGAAATAAAGAAAAGAAGAGAAATGTTTTTTTAATAATTTTAGAAAGCACAGACACCCATATGAATAAGATTGTAGAAATGTCTAAAATATATTAAATAACAGAAAGAACGCAATAATAAATGATCAGTTAATTTTAATATTGCTTACACCTATAAAAATCACATTTTGAAATGGCCCTATTTAAGATGCACAAATTAAAAATATGTACAATTTTAATGAATTAGAAAAAGTAGTCCTCATCTTAACATAACATCCCGTAAAACTGCCTGGAATTTGAGAAATGCAAACAGAACTCGGTACATAAGCATCACTTTCCATTCTGTAAGGGTGCAATAATACCGTATTCATTAATTACCATAGTCTGCAGTGTCATTAATTTTGGGTGCAGTATCGCCGTCTTAAGAAAAATGAGGATATCATAGTGAGGGCCTCAGTGTTGGGGCACCACATTCAGAAATAATTACTTTATATTTATGTTCTGATAAAAAGCCTTCTAAGTAATACAATGTGTATTAAATGCATTCTTAGGGCTGGATAAACTGCCATGAAGGGTATAACTCCAGATTTTTTCACAGTGCTGTTTACCCTAAGTAGCTTTGTAATTATTGTTTGTGTCTGATATAATAGCAGTGTGATACTTTCCTAATGTGTATTTATAATTAATCACATAACTTGAAAATTAGCTTGTTCTCATCAAACATTACAATCTCAACAGCGGTCCGGGATTTTTGCCTACTTCTCGCTGTTTTTCATTGCAGTCTTTACGATTAAAAGCGTGCCTGCCTCATTGACAGAATCCTCGCCCTGCGTCATTTCACCATACTGAACCCCATATAAATTATTTTTCTTCCCTAGCCTGGGCCAAAAGACTATTTGCCCTTGGAACATCCTGTTGTGCCTGTCTAGCTTGGACGGCATGCCTTGGGTCCTGGTGGTATTTATATCTGCTCCGTGTTTGTTATTTTGTTTTTTCTATGCAGGGCGGCCAGCACAGGTAACAGCGGTGCGGCAGGGGCTGGGCGGGGTGGTTGGGGGGAAGTGGACAGATGATGGGATAGAGAAAGTAAAATAAAAAAATTATAAAATCACTTACCTTGCACTTTTGGCATTGCTGAGTCGGCTTTGTGGCGAGCGCAAGGTAAGTCGTTTTTTACATTTTTTTATTTTGCTTTCCTTATCTCGTTGTCTGTCCACCCCCCTCCCCCACTGCCCAGCCCCACCCCTCCCCACCGATGTTACCTGTGCCGGCCACGCCTGTTTCTATAGGTTTTTATTTCTGTGCATAATACATGTTTCATATGCCTCTTTATAGTTTGGGCATAGGTATGATGAGCCCTTTGTACTCACCTGAAGATTCTAGGAGTGCATGTGTAGTATTAGTGAGTTAGTGGGTTCATCCTCTGCTGTCCTTGCAAGACATGCGTGCCACATTATATTAAGGAAAGGTAATGCTGCACTGTAGTGCTTGTCTTTAATGGTATGCAGAGAAGGAGGAACATGGACCCCTCTCCAAATAAATTACAGTATTCTGTAAGCATATGCTGGTAACTCAATAGATCTGTGGAGTGGAGCAACCCAACTGAATGGAAACAGTGGGTGGAAGTACAGCGCTTGAGCCAAGGATATGCCAAAGCAATGTGCAAGTGCTTGCCACACAATGGCAATGCTCAGCACTTTGATGTCCAACTTTGATGGCAGTGGCCATATTTGAGGATTAAGAAGATAGGTTGGGTAATGTTTCAATATCAGTTGGTGATGCAAGCTAGCAGATGGGTACACTTTTGGCATACAGCATGAGTGCATCAGAACAAAGTGAAAAGTAGTATCCCAAATAAAAACACAGTGCACGAGTGACTAGTCTTAGGTTTGCTGTAGAAGAACAATACACTAAGCAGCAATTTTCTGAGTTTTATTTGATGCCAAAACTTGAGTTTGAGAATTTACATAATGTCTATGAGGAACACACAAAAGATAAAATTATTTTTCTTCATATTCTTTGATGGGTTGTATGGCAAAATATACAAGCCATAAATATTGAAATACCAAAATATTGCCCCAAAAATTGAGGACAAATATATAAACTTCACATGGTTTGAATATAAAGTACAAAATATCTACTCAAAAATGTAGAATCTCAAAATATCGTCACAAAATAGGTAAGTATATGATGTTTTAAATATTAAACAGGGTATTCCCTAAAAATATATTTTCATAAAAATATACATAATAAAAAAAAGAAAAGAGAACTTAACTTAAACATACAATAAAACTAAATTGTTTAAAAGACATGCAAACAAATACACATCCTATATGAATAAATACATACCAGAAATAAACATTAATAAGAAAATAATAATCACATATAAAACATATGTATACAATATAATTGTTAGAAATAAGAAATAATGTAATAAAACAATAGTACTTCAAAATAATAAAAGCATGTATTTAAAAACATTACAGTAAACTAACTTGGTAAATTAAATACAATATATATACAAAGAAAGAGAAGCAGAGAACTCTGGGTAGTTCTCAAGATTAGGTGGAAAGCAGCTCCAGTATAGAGCACTCTCAACACCAGCGACACTCTAAATTTGCTCACCTCAAATGGCTGCTTTTCTATCAAAATCTTCAAGCGTAGGATTAGCAAAGTGCCATCCATGCCGAGATAGAAAGGGACAAACGGGCAGATGCATCAATGTAGGCTTTTGCGATTCCTTAATTGCGATTATTAAGGAATCGCAATTAAGGAATTGCAAAAGCCTATGCATGTAGGAATCGCTATAAAATTAGTGATTCCCAAACATTCCTTTGTGAGTCGCAATTAGGGAATGCCTGCCTTCCCATTCATTCCTATGGGCCTACAGGCCCATAGGAATGAATGGGAGATTGCATGCGTAATCTGCGAGTACCAATAGGTACTCGCAAATTCCGCATGCAATTTCAAGGGTGCAAGGGTGTCAAAAGGACACCCTGTTGCACCCCTGAAATTGAACTGTGCACACATGTTCCGCACACACATGCCCTAAGGGCATGTGTGTGTAACCTACAACTTTGAAAAAAGCACTTTAGTGCATTTTTCAAAGTTTTTGCAAATTACCATCAAGTTTAAATTGATGGTAATTTGCGCTCCCTATTAGCAAAATCTCTATTTGCGATTTCATCATGCATTGCATTAAAGGAATCGCAATTTGCGATTCCTTAAATGCAATCGCAATTTAAGAAATCACAATAAATTGAGATTTCTTAAATTGAGAGAGCCTTACAGTTTCATGCATCGCAGAGGCCCTTTTTGCGGGCGCAAACGGCCGATTTTTGCGAATCGCACCGTTTGCGCTCGCAAAAAAGGTTGATGTATGTGCCTGAAAGTCTTTTGCCATTTCTACAGCAAAGTCTTTAAGCATAGGATTAGCACAGTGCTATCCATGTCGAGCTGTATAATGGCCAAAGCCTTTTACCACTCCAGGCACAGTATTACAGCTTTGGGTTGTTAAAATACCTTCCAAGCCAACCTAAAATGAATAAAAGCAACTCCTGACAGGTGTTTCACTCTCATATATATATATATATATATATATAAACATTGATTACATTAATGATAAAAAATATATAAAAATGTAAATTAAACTTCCCACCTTATTCCCTAAACATTAAAATAATAAATTTCAAAACAAAAACTAATAAAACATAGCATAACAATTAAAAAACCAATATGTTGTACAACCAGGCTAAAAACATATATTAAGTACCTGAAAAATATTCTTACCTTATATATTCTGTCCCATGAAATTTTTCACAATATATTTGTCTCCCACAATATTTTTAGTTTGATATTATGGTGGTTGTTGATGTTCTTGAGTTTAGGCTATTCCACTGTCCTGATTGTGATATTCTTTTTTTATCTATACTGGGAGATTTTGTTAAGTTGCCATCCTGTCATTTATCTCCTGGAAAGGAGATAACGCAATACCTAGATATCAAGGCAGTTCTTTGCCACTTTGTGACTTCTGGTACTTTAAGGAATGTCAAACCTTCTATGTATAGTCACTGTAAATACCAAAGGTTAAAGCGATGTTATGGTTAGGTGAAAATATCACTTATAACATAACTGGTGAAACAAAAAAAAACACTAAAATTAATGCGCTTTAGTCAACTGAAGTAACTATAACTCTCCCAATTATTTAACTATAACTCGCACCCTCGCCATGCACAGTGCTATTATATATTATATAATCTCAGAAGTTATTGGTGATGTTATCAATGCTGTCATTGAATGTCATGAGTGATGTAATATGTGAGGGTATAAGCAGTGCAAGGTGAGGGTGCGAGTTATAGTTACTCAATGGGGCGGATTATAGTTACTTCAGTTATCTACAGCTGGTGAATTTCAGTGTTTTTTAGCTTAAAATGTTATGTTGTAAATGAGATTTACACCTAACTATATTGTCAATTTAACCCTTGTTTTTTCTGTGAATTTCTAGTTTTCTTTTAAATGTAAAGTTACCTCAATATATAAAAAGCAGCCAGGCCTGTTATCTTTGTCAGGGGGTGACTAAATCAATATACAATACAAGCCTATTGGCTCAGTTAAGGAATCAGGACTTCATTGCAATACCTGTCAATAAACATTAAAATGAAACCTTTGTAGTCAAAACAACATTAAACATGTGTTGGAGACTTCCTTTTACACTCCTAAAGCCATAAGACCTCCCACAAGACGTCTCAGCATTCCAATGCTGAAGAGCAAAAGCTACAGCTCTGTGAATCCTTAAAAATATCATCTACTTTTCCTGGGGTTATGTTATAAAAATCCCAGGAAACATAGGGCTAATTTTTGAAAATTGTGCACTCCTGCAGCCCCCCAAAACAACTAAATACTGTGCTTGTGCCCCAGATTGGGGCATCACCATGGGTGAAATAGCCCACAACTGCATTATAGTGCATTCCTAGCCAAGTGAGTAATAAATGAGCAGCTCCGGCTGCTCATTTATTGTTCTTTTTTCAAATTTCATTGTTTTATGGTGTCCGGGTCCCACCCAAGACACCCACAGCTTGTGTTTTTTTGTTCAGGGCTCTGCTGCCCTGCCCACTCCCCAGCCAGCACCCATCCTGGGTTCTGGCAGTAGCAGGTAATGCTTTTTGTTTTGTGGGTGCTTTGGTCCCACCCGGTAAACCTGGAAGTCTGTGAGCTGTTGGTGGCTATTGGCAGAGGCTCATGGCCCCCACTTCCCCACTAGCTCCCTTGCCATCCTTGTTGCTGGCAGGAACTGGCTTCATTGGTTTGCTCCTGTTTGGCAGGAGCAGCTTTTGTTTTTGCTCCAGACAGGTGGGAGCAAACCTATGTTCCCAGCCCAGGGGAGCATGTGCAGGGAGTTACATTTCTGATTCCTGCCAGTGCTCTCCCAGGCATGGAACAACAGTGTCCCTGGGATGGGATCCCTAGGACACGGGCAGTATTTGGGCCCATGGAGATGGAGTTCTCAGGGACATAATGGATCAGAGAGTGAGGTACTATTACCCCCAACTTTATTTTCTTAAACAGGCACCAGGGATGGGGGTCCCGGAGGCAATTTAATGGATCAGAGAAGGGGGCCCTACACCCCCTCCCCAAAATAATTATATCAGACCCAGGAGATGGGCTCCCCTTTTTCTTTTAGTTACTCGAAAAAGAGGCAGTATGCCCCCTCCCTAAAATAATGACATAGGCCCCAGGGGTTGGGGTCCCTAGGGCTTTTAAATGACTGAGTGCCCAAGTCCTAAAATGACTGCTGCAAAACCTTTGTTGATGAAAGCCAATCAGAGCATTATCTTTTAATCTGTCTGGTCCGCTGATCATTCATTTTGAACTTTAATTTCTCAAAAACTGCTGGACAGATTTAAACCAAACATGTTTCTGTGTAAAAATCTAACTTTCTGCCAAATTTGGTGTAATTTTGATCAGACTTTTGTTTCTGTATCGCTGTTAATTTACTTATAGAAAATTGCATTGGGAAAATGTTTTTGGGACACCCCCTTTTTCACAGCCCCTGCTTATTGGATCACCCCAAAACTTCAAAACTTTCCAGGAAGGAGCTGATGTGGATGAGACTTTTTTTTGGAATGTTGCATGAAGATTTGTCAAACGGCACCAAAGTTATAAGAAAACAAAAAGTGTATTTTCGATGTAAAACACAATCCTAACTATAACTACACATTAATGACAGTCATTGGGTAATATATGTTCTGTTCTGTTATGGTCATGGAACTCTAAGGTTACTTGCAATACCCTTAAACTGTACAGCAGGAGCTATTTGATTTCTTCTAATACATGGTCACACCACCATGTTTCCCACAAACTACTTAAATCCTTGATGTGTTTTCTTATGAAAGAGATGACATGTTTTCAAACATGAAGAATAAAAGTGGAATATCACATACAAAAGAATACACACCAAAAAGCAGTTAGACATCTGTTGCAAAAAAACTAGAATTAGTTTCATATATGTCAGATTTGTTTTTAGAAAAGTGTTATAGTTTAGAATTTGTAGAAATATGTAGAGAGGCTCTATCTTTTCCATAATGACTTAAGGCATGCAAACAAACATTGGTGTCATAAATATCTATTTATCACTGTTCAGCTAGAAGATCAGAGCTAAAGAAGGTAATGTAATTTTCCATTTTCGTTTTTTTAAGCTTCACTTTTATTATACTCTGTGTTCTGCCTTTCACCTTAACTGCTGGGTCAGGTAGCAGGCATTTTGATGTCAGAACTCAACTGTAATAAGTTATTACAGTTGAGAGTTACGGCATTCTTTATTACAGATAAATAGGTGTGTCATAAGTCGCCTGTAATAAGGAAATTAAAAGTAAATGCAATGAGATGGACCCCACAATCCAAAGGGACAGGGCTCCATGAAAGACTGTCAAGTCATCAATTTTTCCCTTTGTAACTGCTAATCTCACCTATACACAAGGTCTACATGCAGACACCCCCATCCAATGTTTAAATGTCAGACACTCACAACCACAATCCTGAATGAGTCAGATGCTACAAAGTTTACTCAATATTTATAACTCCAGGCTTTAATAAAAATATCAGTTAATATGTCATTACAAAGATATTTGTAAGGAACCTTTAACAGGCTAAAATTACATCACATAAAAGAGTAAACAGTATTAAAAAAAATGTTTAGCAAATACACAAAATCAATAATTAAGAACAAGATAAAAAGGAGAGAGAGAGGACATACAAGATAATTACACCTGTCATTGATTTGACCTTGTTTGTAGGAATCATTCACAACAGCACATGATGACAAACAACTCCTTTTCTAATGTGCTCATCTGTCCCTCAAACTGTGCACAATATAAGTGTTGACGCGTTTTAATGGAAAATACAGGTTACAACCACCTTCTTCAAGACAAAATGTTTTGTTTCCTCAAACGAATGCCAATTTTACAAAATTCCCACATAAAAAACATATAAGTACATATCGTTTTCGTGTAAATTGCACCACCATAAATCATACATATGACTTCTATGCCTAGTATGCAGAGATTATAAGCTATTGAGACAATGCAAAAAATCATTGCACTAGGCTATCATACATTAGGCATAGATAAAAAGGTAGCACCACATTGCACTGAAGACAAGGGGTTCACCAAGTCACACACCACCTTCAAGCATCATCCTTACGACCATTTTTTAATACATCATCACATATTGGCATCTCATTTTTTCAAACATACTCTATACTCAATACCTCTAAGTATATATGCTTTGACTCACCAGCAGAAAGCAAACGTCTTTTTTATATTAAGGGTTCAGCTGTCATCTGAACTCACCATCAGCAGATATGTACCACAGGTAAGAAAACGTGCAAAAACCTGCAGGTGAATCAATGGGGAGGTTTAATAATCAGTCCCACTAAATGCGACCACTTTCGATCTGTATACATGATTCTTTGTAAACCCATATGGCAACACAGAGCAGTCAGGCTTAACTTAAGAGGCAATGTGTAAAGTATTTGTGTGACACTTAAATTACTGTAACTCAATGAAAACACCATAAAAAGACTCCACAGAGGTTTAGGAAAATAGAGAATATTTATCTGATTAAAACAAGACCAAAACAACAAAAACCCAATAAGTAGAAGTCGAGATGTGAACTGGAAAAGATTAAATGAGAAAACAGTGCTTAGCAATCGCTAGCATTGAAAAGGTTACTTTAACTTCAAAGCTCAGGCCGACCGCGGTGGAGTGCATGCCAGCTACTGGACCCAGACCGGTCCCGCTGAACAAATACCTTGGATGGAGCTTTTTTCGATGTTGAGAGTCTACTGCATTGTCGTCAAGCCATGCAAAGGGGGTCCCACTTCATCTGCGAGCTCTGTTGAAGTGTATGCAATGCGTCGATGCCACGCAGAGCATCGTTGTCGAGCATGCGCAGGCTTTAGATTCTTCATCGTCGACCAGCCTCTCCATCAGGATTGAAGGGCAATGCAGCGGAAATTCTCATGCAGTCGAGGCAATGCATTGGTTTTTGCAGAAAACAGCTGCAGAACCCACTTCTGAGGTTCAATACTGGAGGGGGCACCTTTTAGTTACACAATACCATGCCCATAGGGATACCTAGCGCCTACCTTAAGGGTGACTTATGTGTAAAAAAAGGGTAGTTTATGGCTTGGCAAGTGTTTTTAAATGCCAAGTCGAAGTGGCAGTAAACTGCACACACAAGCCCTACAATGACAGGCCTGAGACAGGTTTGAAAGGCTACTTGTGTGGGTGGCACAAACAGTGCTGCAGGACTAGTAGTAACATTTAGATTACAGGCTCTGGGTACGGCTGGGGCTTTCCTCAAGGCACTGGGGGATGCTATCACTCCCAGGGCTATCCACTTTTCCAAATTCATTGTTCTTGGGGATCTGAATATTCACCTTGACCAGGCATCTACGAGAGATACCTTAGAGCTCTTTGATATACTCAATGCCGCCCAGCTCACCCAATGGGTTGACCTACCAACATATACAGGGGGTCATGTTCTGGACCCTATTTGTTCTAACTTCCCCATCCAGGTCGAGGCCCCCACTCCGGTCTCTTGGTCCGATCCTTTCCTGACCTACTTTTCTTGGGTTACACCAGCTGTGAACTCCTGGACGCGAACCAAGCGTGATTCAACCTATGCTAGAATTGACCCGTTCGCTTTTAGCCAGGTGCTGGCTGCATCCAGACCTAACTCCTTTGATGATCTCGAAGGAGGGTTGACTCAATTCACCAATTGGATCGCTAGCACCGTTGGACACATTTCACCAGCCTCATCCCACAGGTCCTCCAGAGAGTCTCCTTCTAAGCCATGGTTTACACCCGCACTTCAGGAACTTAAACAGGAGTGCAAAAAACTAGAACAGGTCTGGCGGAAGAACTACTGTCCAGGGGCTAAACTTAGACTGCGAAGTAAACAAAAAATCTACTACACTGCCATAGTTCAAGCCAAAGGGGTATATTACTCGACTCGCATTGATGCTGCCAGGAATAACTCTAAGGAGATTTTCTCCATTGTCCAGAGTTTCCTGACTCCTACGGCACAATCGAGCATACTCCCCGCTTCTAACACCTGGTGTGGACACCTTTCTAGCTTTTTCATAGAGAAAATCCGCATTATTCAGGCGTCTTTTTCTTCCTGCAGTAGGGATACAGCTATCCCCATGGCATTAAGAGTTCCACCTGCTCCCCCCACTCAAGCCCTAGCTGCCTTTGCCCCCATTGATTTACCCAGCTCCCTTAGAATCCTTAAAAGCCTGAAATCAGGCTCACCATCAGACCCCTGTGCTGCCAGACTTCTGGCTGCCGTTGCGGAAACTGTCAATCCTGAAGTCAATAGGCTTATTAATATGTCCCTTCAGGAGGCATGTGTCCCGACGACTTGGAAGCAGCCTAAAATCCTGCCTCTTTTAAAAAAGCCCTCACTTGATCCTATGTGTCCTGGGAACTATCGCCCTATTTCCCTCTTGCCTAGTATGGCCAAGGTGTGTGAAAAAGTAGTGACCAGGCAGTTGACTGAGTTCATAGAATGCTCAGACCTGCTCCATCCAGCTCAATCGGGTTTCAGGGCCAATTATAGTACAGAACTGGCCTTGGTTGAAGTCTCTGAGGCTATCCGTGATTGCCTGGATGCCGGTGGGAGGGCAGTCTTGATTATGCTTGACCTCTCAGCGGCATTCGACACGGTTCCCCATTCACTGCTGTTGACCCGATTGACTGAGATTGGCATCTCTGGCTCAGCTTGGGGCTGGCTTAAATCTTTCTTGGAGGACCGAAAGCAACAGGTCTGGCTTCCCCCAGCTTCTTCCTCTCCCCAGAGAGTGACTACAGGGGTCCCACAGGGTTCCTCCCTGAGCCCTATCCTTTTTAATATTTATGTTACTCCCCTAGTTCAATTGGCAGAGGACTTGGGTGCCATTATCATCGCCTACGCTGATGATACGCAGCTTCTGTTCACCTGGAGAAAAAATGAGGATGCTATAGACGTCGCTCAGAAATGCCTGACTACAGTTTTCCACTGGCTGTCTTCCGCGCAACTCAAGTGTAACGAAGAGAAATAGGAAATCCTTCTCTTCTGGAAGTTTCCCTCCCACTTCAGAGAAACCCTTTGGCCGTCCGGCTCAGCTTTCCCATCATCTGCAGGCCACCCGTTAAAAACTTGGGGATTTGATTCGAGGAGAACCTCACCTTCTCGACACAGATCAAGAAGCTGGCTGGGACGTGCTTTGGGTTTCTAAAAACTCTCAGGAAGTTTTTTCCCCTCCTTCCTAGGGCGGCAAAGGAAACGGTCACCCGGGCCCTTTTTCTATCTCGGATAGATTACGCCAACGCTCTTTATGTCGGCACTCCAGGCTATCTGCTGAACAGGTTACAGGTAGGTCAGAATGCGGCAGCCAGGCTTCTACTGGACATTCTTGTCAGAAGCAGTGTGAGACAACATCTGAGAGCGCTGCACTGGCTGCCCGTAGCCGAACGGGTGAAATTCAAATCCTTTGTAATAGCCCATCGTGCTCTTCACGCCTTGGGTCCAATCTATCTCCAAAAACGCTTTTCCTTTTATGTTCTACCCAGACCACTCCGTTCTTCACACCATCTCCAATCCTCGGTTCCCCACTTTCGATTACAGAGATTGGGAGGCAGTTCACTTTGTGTGAAAGCCGCCCTGGCCTGGAACACCCTACCGCTTGACCTACGTAGCATTCAAGACCCCGCTCTTTTAAAAAAAAAAATTGAAAACACTCCTTTTCAACTAAGCTGGCCATTTACCACCTCTCAAGGCTCGCGCTGGGACACTCTTGTAGTATCCGAGCGTGGTATAAATGGTAATAACATAACATAACAGTATACCAATTTACAAGGGACTTACAGGTAGACTAAATGTGCCAATCAGGTATACACCAATGTCACCATGTTTAGGGGAGAAGCACATGCACTTTCACACTGGTCAGCAGTGGTTAAGTGCTCAGAGTCCTAAGACTAACAAAAAGTTACAGCAAAAGGTGGAGGAACACAGGCAAAAAGCTGGTGAAAGGCCACCTTAAGGATGGCAGGTATAACAAGCAGCAACCACAATCCTTGCCAGAGTGAGGCACAAGCAAAGCCCAAGTTAACCTGTGCTCAACACTCTGGTAGAACCTCACAAAGCAGTCAGGCTTGACTTAGTGGCAATGTGTAAAGTATTTATTCAGCACTTCAAACAGTAATAAAGTGAAAACGCAACACAATAGAAATCCACACCATTTTAGAAAAATAGAACAAGATTTAATAAATTATTCAAGACCAAAATGATAAAAATTCAGTCAGTAGAACTGGAGATGTGCAGTTTTAAAGATTTAAGTGGAAATAGCTCCAAAAAGCCTAAGGCGCCACTCACAGCTATCTGATAGTGCGAAAGCGGGAGAAAGTCCCAAGTTCTGACTGACCGCAATGGAGCAATAGTCAGATACAGGGACCAGGTTACTTCAGCTGAAAAGTTACCTTCTCAGTTCAGTGTAAAGATAACTTTTTGCGGTGGAGAGGCCCGTGAGGAGCAGGGAGGCTTCTCGGACGGTCTTCAATGTAGGCGTCACGGATAGTTGTTGCTATAGCGCGAAGATCCTGTTTTCATTACAGGGGGGCAGGCCAGAGCTTTTGGAGTGGCCCTCCCTATGAGCAAAATATGCTGTAGTGCAGAGGGTTGGACTGGTGGAACTTCATATTGGCGGCCTGTGCAAGTGACAAGGTTTAGTCGCCAGGTCCCGGTCATGAAGGGCCCTAAAACTTAAATTCAGCCACTCCGAAGCCACACCAAGGGTCCAGGACCTAAGCGGTACCATCTGGAGATCAGGAGCTTACTTCAGCCGGATCTAAGTGCTGTCCAGGTGGTTGGTAGCCTGTTATGTCCCTGTGGATCTGAACAGAAGACCTGCAAACTAGCCTTTAGAGTCATTCTGGGAGTCTTGTGTTCAGGTGCAGGTCCAAGTCTCTCTGACACAGGCAGGAGGGCAGCATGGCAGCAATCAAACAAGGCAGTAGTCCAGAAAGGCAGTAGTCTAGCAAGGCAGCAGTTCAGCAGAGTGGCATTTCTTTCAGCAGCACAGCATTCCTTCTTCCTGGCAGAGTCTCCACAGGTCAAGGAGTCCAATTGGTTTCTGAGGTCCAATATTTTTACCAGGTGCCTCCTTGAAGTGGAAAACGCTTCTAGATGTTTCCCTTTGAAGTGCACAGGTTTCCTGCCTCCCCTGTCATGGCTACAGACTAATTACTGGGGGTATGCTGTCCTTTGTGTGGAGGCCGGACACAGCCTATTCAAATGTTATTGGGGCTGTGCACAGCTCTGCCCTCTCATCTTGCCAGTGATGGCCATTTCAGGCACATCTAAGCCCTCTATTTTGTGTGGCTGCCTAGGACGAATACACAAAGCTCAACTGTCACATACACCTTGTCATGTGACCTAGAGACAGGCTGCAGGCACTACATGGCTAAGGCAGATACATTCTAGCTTTATAAAAGTGCCATTTTCAAAATTGTAATTTAAAATCTGACATTACTATGGGAGATGAGTTTTTATTATGATTCCAAAGACAGCAAACATGAATTGTCTACCTGTTCCCATTTGGAAGTTACAGTTTATTAAATGTAAAAAGGTAGCTCCAATGTTATCCTATGAGAGAGTTAGACCTTGCAGTAGTGAAAAATGAATTTAAGAATCTTTCACTACCAAGACATGTAACTCCTAAAAGTACATGCCCAACATTTTGAAATTCACTGCACCCTTATCTCTGGTCTGTCCAGGGCCTACCCTCAGGGTGACTTTATATATTAAAAAGAAAGGTTTATTTTGCCAGGTCAATATGGCAGTTAGAAATAGCACACACAGGCTGCAAGTGCAGACCTGAGACAGGTTTAAAGGGCTACTTAAGTGGGTCACTGCTTCATAACCACTAGTATACATTACATAACGGGTCCCACCTTGATCATAGATCAATGCTTATTTCAAATAATACACCATGCACATTAATCCAGTGTGTTTTTCAGATGTATCAAATCAGTATTTAAAAAAATAAAATAATTACAAAGCCTTTATTAGGACCTAAAAAGCATTGGTACCCTTATGACTATCTGAGGTCGAAACGCGTCGGCAGCAGCTTGAGAAAAGATATGGAGCATTTTCTGCATATAGAGTCTAAAGATGACAATTTAATTTGGAAATCCCCAAATGCCCTTATAATGGTTTTCTAATGGGCCAAGCGGAAATGGCAATATGTAAAACAGTTTACCCGTCCTCATGTTACAATAGGGGGAATACATTGTTTTGAACATTTATTTTAGATTTATTGCATCTAGCTTGTACATTTCAAAACATTTTCTGGATCGTTGATGACTTTTTTAATGCTTATGTTTGAATTAATGTTGTGATACTTTTGTACATTGTTGTGTCCAATTGTGTTTTTGGAAAGATTAGTGTTTTTCTTTTTCAGAAATCAGGTAACATTTTTGTAATTAATTTTTCAAAAATAATGATTTGATAAATTTGAAAAACACACTGGTTTAATGTGCATGTTGTGTTGTTTGAAATAAGTATTGATCTATGACCAAGTGGGGTCCTATTATGTAATGTATATTGCATTGATCCCTCCCCACGTTGTAGGCCTGACTGGATCACACCCCATTGTATTTTGATCAGGCCCACTAGTAGCATTTCATTTACAGGTCCTGGGCACAGGTAGTGCCACTTTACAAGGGACTTACAAGTAAATACAATGGCCGCACGTCTGTGAGGTTCGAGCGGCTCAGGGAACAATCCACCTAAAATCCTCCTCATCGCCTGTCCCTCGTCACCGAACACCTCACCGCGGGGGCAGCGGAATTCCTCAGCTATCCTCCGGAGTGCAGATATCCCTGCGGGGGCTGCCTTGAGGCTACCTGTGAGCACCCCGGCGTGGCCCGGCCCGCGATGCCTAAGATGGCGGCAGTCTCTCCTGAATTCCACTGATCTTGCTGCTGCTGCACCGGGGCCCTGACGCAAGGCCCACCTAGCACTCAGGACCCGAACTGACCGCTGGCTGTCCCGGGGGCCCCCCCTGCGACTCCTGTGGGACCCGTTTTCGCCTGACCTTGTGGCGGCACCCGAGGCCTGCATTCACCCCTGATCCGGCCCAGCTGACCTTAGGCTGCCGTTGCCGCCTGGAGCTGCGGGGGCCGCTGTGGTCCTGGGGCCAGGCCTGGGCCGAGTCCGCTGGGGACTGGTGTCTGCGGAGGCCAGTGGCGCTGGACGACGGTGGGCGGCCCCGTCTGCTGAACTCTGCAACAGCCTGTTGCACTTCGCGGCATCCGTGATGAGCTTCGGCGGCCCGATCTGACTGCACCAGCGGCTGCAGAACCAAACGCCTGCTCCACCGGTGAGTCCCTCTGCCTGCGGCGGCAAGCACGCGCCGGTGCTGCCCACGGCCTGCTCCTTCCTCACCAGCGCTGCCTGCCCGGCCTGCACTGCGGGCCTTCCCGACCTCCCGCTGCGGTCCCCTGGACTTCCAGGTACTCTGCACTGCTGCAGCCTCATTCCTCGCCTGGGGGGCCCTCCGTGCTCCACTGCTACCTGGCCTTCATCCCGGCCTGAGAGGGGAAGCGGCTGTATGGTTCGTGCCTGGCCCCGGCGGAGGGACGTACCCTATCCGGCCCGTGCCTCCTAACAGACTTTCCCGCCTGGCCTCTCCCTGCGCAGAGCAGCTGCATTTGGGGCCTTTCCTCCTCGCCACTGCCGCGGGCTCCCCGCTGCTCAAGTCTCCCACCCTCCTGCAGCTGGCTGGCCTCCATTGCCGGCACGCCTGATCTACGAACCAGCAGCACCCCCCCCTTTTTTTGGCTCCCTATCATCTTTGTCATCTTGGGCCCCCAACGAAGCTTCCACTGCAGGTGCCCTCCCTACCTGGGCCACTTGCGCCCCCATCTGGAATGCACTGGATCGTGGCCTCTCCTCCCGCCTCTACACTGAGGGATGACCCGACCTGGCCCCGAGCATACAGGAGCCCACCCCCACCTCGGTCCCATCCTAGTCAGGAGCCAAAGTCGCCCAGCCAACAGCCCGCTGCTGCCCGAAGCTTTCACCGTTTCTGCCCCCTAAGCAGGCACCCCGCCTGGCCCATTGGACGGGCTGGAATAGACTGTCGATCCTCTCCGCCCCGCAACCATCTAGGTTGACCCACATCTGTCCTATTGCTGCTTCGTGCTCTTGCCCCAGTGGCGCACCTCCTGCCGCCCCCCACCACGCCGATGGCATCGCCATGGGCTGCACTGACGGAAAGCAACCCAAGCTTAACTTCGAGGCCCGCAAGTCCACCAGAACGCATGCAGATATGGAGAGGGAGCAGGCCGACACCCCCGCTCCTGATCAACCCACATCTACGGACGATCTGAAGGCCCTTCTCCTTGTCATTCAATCCAGCCTGTCCTCCATAGAAGCTAAGATGGACACTATGAACTCTCGAATAGACACTCTAGCGCACAAAAGCCAGCGACATGATGAACGCATCAATGAAACAGAGCGCTGCATTACCGATCTGGAGGATACCTCCACTACGACAGTGGACAAAACGCTAGACATGGAGACGGTCCTGAAGGTCATAGCCGCCAAAAATGAGGACCTAGAATCCTGCTCGAGACGAAATAATCTGCGAATCCTCGGAGTGCCGGAATCCGCCGCCACGGGAAAAAAGGAGGAGTATGTGGAGCGCATGCTCACCTCGGCCTTCGGGGGAGAAGCTTTTTCGCCAGTCTTCATCGTCGAGCGTGCACATCGCTCGCTGGCACCCCAGCCTGTGCCTGGCGGCCCTCCTCGCCCCATCATCGCGAGGCTCCTCAATTATAGAGATCGCAATGCCACGCTGCGACTCGCCAGGGAGCGTGGGAGGGTGCTCTTCGAGGGCGTAGAGGTGTCACTATACCCGGACTTCACTATGGCTGTCCAGGAGAGGCGCAGGAAGTTCCTGCCGGTGAAGAAGAAACTCCAACAAATGAACATTGCCTACGCTATGCTCTTCCCAGCACGCCTTAAAGTCACTCATCATGGGAATCAACACTTTTTCACTAACCCTCAACATGTCTATGACTTTATTAAAACCCTGCCTAAGGGCCCCACGGACCGAGCCTCCCCTTCCGCATGATCTATGGCTGAAGGCTGCACATCAGATGTAGAGTGAGGACTCTTCTCTACCCTGAGCTCCCTGTAACCATTTTCAATTGGCTACCTACATGGACACTGGCCCCTTTCCGGTCACAGCGTGAGACACTACGCCCCACATCACAAAGTACTGCATGACTCTCACTGGGTCTCCCCCGCGGCTGTACTAATCGCTCCTCCGCATACAGCCTTCATTGCCAAACTCTTGGATGGATGAGACTCTCTATTGATATTTCCCCGAGGGCCCTCGCGAGGAGAATTTGGTTCGCCCTCTAGCCGTTACCCACTCAGGGAACCCCTACACTGTTCTGTTTCAGTATGTTCACTGCTCTACAGACACCCTCCCCTGTTGGGAGCATGGAGTATGAGGGATTGGGAATGGGTGGGAGGGTTATGCGACACGGCAGGTTTGGGCTGCTGCTGTGGGAGGGGTTTGTTTTACACCACTTACCACTGACTTGACAAGCACACGTATGACCTGTTCGGTTGACCTATATGACATGCACCTAGTTTCTTCTATTGCCATCCCGATGTCTCACCATGGAATCCCGACCTAGCCCCCCCTCCTACAACTTCTTGACATGGAACGTGCGGGGACTGGGTGACCCTCGCAAACACCGACACATCCTTTCTTATCTAGACCGACACAAAGTGCACTGCGCTATGCTCCAGTAGACACATCTTGGCCCCACTGCCCCCGCTTCATTCGCATCTCATTGGGCGACCTACCGGTGCTTTTCCTCATACTCCACTTACGCCTGTGGCACGGTTATCTTAGTCAAACACACGCTCCCCTATGTCCCCATCGGGTCTTATGCCGACCCCCAGGGCCGCTAGAGCATCATATGGGGCAGGCTAGCAACCCAGTCCATAACGCTTGTTTCCTGCCATGGGCCGAATACTGATGACCCTGAATTTTTTCGGGGCCTCTGGGGCAAGATACTGGACTCTGGCTCAACGCATATGGTGTGGGACGGGGACTTTAATGTTACCCTTGACCCGTCCCTAGACTGCTTGCATCCTCAACCCCATCACTATTCTAATGCACATCATACCCTTAACCACATCATCAAAGACCACGGCCTTATTGACACCTGGCGCACCCTTCACCCACACGATAGAGAGGGCTCCTGCTTCTCCACTGCCCACTCCTCCTGGTCGCGCAATGATACCTGGCTTCTCACTAGAGGGTTAATCCCGTGGCTCTCACATGCTTCTCACCTCCCTCGCACATATTCCGATCATTCACCAGTGCTTATCACACTCACACCCCCTCACGAAGAATCGCCATACCTGTCATGGCGCTTGTCCCCGCAGGCCCTACTGGACCCTGTTTTCAAAACTGAACTTGAACAAGAGATCACTGACTTCTTCCCTCGCAACGACAATTCCGTCACGCATTATTCCACGGTATGGGAGGCCTTCAAGGTCACCGTACGTGGATTGTGCATTGCCAAAAGTGGAGGGGTCCTGAAGGACATTCGCTCCACTCTCCGTAAGTTAGAGATGGAACTCAAACAAACTGAAACCCAGCTGCAAGCCACACCCACCCCTGAATTACAAGCGCGTCTGAGGGACCTGCTCAACGACTATCAAGAGACGGTGGAGAGGGAGTGCAAATTTAGGGGGAAATACCACCGGGCCCGCCGCTATGGGGAGGTAGAAAGGCCAGGCAAGGCGCTTGCAGCCTTGATCCGCCCGCTTAGATTCTCTAACACTGTCCTCGAAATTGTGGCTGAGGACGGCCAGCTGCATGGAAACACCCAGGATATAATCGCCGTCTTCAAGGGCTTTTATAAAGCCCTGTACACCTCGCGTAGAACGCAAACCGTCGACTTCACCCCCTTCTCTGAAGACACCGCGATTGCTTGGCTTGGGGACACTCAGAGGGAATCGCTCCTCGCGCATCACGAGGACGAAGAGATCATAACCACTATAATGCAGCTACAATCTGGCAAGGCCCCTGGCCCAGACGGCCTCCCAGCTGAATTTTACAAAACTTACCACCATATACTTATCCCTGTGCTGCGACATGTCTTTGAGGAGGCTCGCGAAACTGGCATACTGCCTAAAAACAATGCGAGAGGCGCTGATAACTTCCTTACCGAAACCGGGTAAACCAACTACGCAATGCGATTCGTACAGGCCCCTCTCCCTCATAAACACAGATGCTAAAATCCTCGCAAAGCTGATCGCCAACCGCATTAGCCCCCTCATGACTGCCCTGGTCCTCCCTGACCAGTCGGGGTTCTTACCAACCAGAGGCACATCTCACAATTTGCGCACTCTATTTGCTGTGTTGCAGGACATTGACCCTGACATGAATGCGGTGGCTGTCTTCCTTGACGCCACCAAGGCGTTTGATTCCCTTGAATGGGACTACCTTGTGTTTGTCCTGCAGCGTATGGGATTTCCCGCTCCCTTCTTAGCTTGGATTAATCTGCTTTACACAGGACTGCAGGCTAGCATTGTGGTTAATGGCGCCAGATCCTCCCCCTTCGCAATAGCCAGAGGCACTAGACAGGGATGTCCCCTTTCACCCCTCCTCTTTGCCCTGGCTATTGAGACCCTGTCCGCCAAAGTCCGCCAGCACTTTCGGGACCACGCCCTCATATGCCCTGAGAGGCAAATACTAATCTCCTTATACACGGACGACCTTACGCTCTACCTCCGCAATCTGGAGGACAGTCTCAATCCCATTCTCAGACTGCTCATTCTCTTCGGTCATCTCTATGGGGTCAACATAAACTGGGGAAAATCTCAGCTTTTCCCCCTCACTGATGCCACTACGCGGTTTACACCAGACTACCCCCTCACCTGGTGCGAAGATACCATCACATATCTCGGAATAATCATTACTCGTAATCGGAACGACTTGATGGCAGCCAATTATGGGCGAGCATTGGATCTCCTTACGGACAAAATCACCAGGTGGATTGCTATGCCAATCTCCCTGGCCGGGAGAACCTCCCTTATTAAAATGGTGATCATACCCAAATTGCTTTATCTTTTCATCAACATCCCCTACGCCCCTAGCAGACACTTCTTTAAAGCCCTAAAAACCCAACTCATCCGTCTCACCTGGGGAGGGAAACAAGGTAGACTGCGTTGGGAAACTCTCACTAGGCCCTTCAGTGCCGGGGGGATTTGAAATACCAGACCTGGAGCTATACTTCAGCTGCGCCCAGGCCCACTTCGCAGCATATTGCATAAAACCCCCTCCTTACATGCCTCATCTGGCAATCAAAGACGGTTACATGACACCGACCCCCTGCTCCGCCTACTTAAGCGCACCCACCGTCCCGAGATGCCTAGCCTCCACCACGGTACACTGCACCACCAGCGCTTGGAGAGATCTGGCCTGGCGCCTCCGTGCAACCATCCTATACTCACCCCTACTACCCTTCCAAGGTAGGCCGGACCTCCCTGTCACACAAGAGGGAGGCTGCTGCCAACTCCTCCGAAAACTCTCCATCCAGACCTGGGGCAAACTCTATGTCAATGGAACATTCTGCACCAGTGAAGAATTCTTCGGTGATACCCTACCCACTCCCGTGGAGCGATTTTACTACATTAGGCTGCGACAAGATATCAAGGCCCTCACCCCGTGCTTCCCACAAGAACCCCCCACTATGGCACCACTACATGCCCTCCTACAACAAGCCGCCCCCATACACGTTGTTTGGCTGCTATACCGCACTACTCAAAAAGACAGTCCGCACATCCCCTCCCCGGCAAGGTCCCGATGGGAAGAACTCGGCTCCCCCCTCACCGACTACCGGTGGTCCTTCTGCTGCCGTCAGACTGGCACGACTGAAGCGCCTCCGTCTCCGCGACACTGACCGGTGTGACCGCTGCGGATATGAAGGAGCAGACTTTCGTCACTTAGCATGGGACTGCCCTCCCATTAGATGCTACTGGTCGGAGGAGTTGGTGGCGCTCGATCGAATGACCGGACTGCATGTTCCCGAAGACCCCCTGACTACGCTTCTGGGTTACACTGAGGAGCTGGCCGCTTCAGTGCGGAAATACTTCTCTCTGGCACTCCTCCTCGCTAAGAGGGGAATCGCCTGCAGATGGGGTAGAGGGAGAGCTCCCAAATTCAAAGACTGGCTGCAAGACCTTATATACTGTCAATACCAATTACATGTCTACGCCGAGCTATTGCCGAGGGTCCTCCCGCCCACGCGACATATGGTCTCCCCTCCAGACATACCTTCTAGGGCAGGCTGCTTCTGACGATGCAGACTCCGAGCCTCAGCTTGGAGGTGGGGGAACTAACACATGAGACATGACTTGTAACATGCACACTCTCACTTTTGCCAGGGGACAAGACCTAGGGGACAGTAACAATGGGATTGTTAACGGTTTATTCATGGTGCTCATGATGCTTTCAAGCTGTCAAAATGGTCAACCTGTAATGTCAAAGACGCTAAGTGGTAAAGTGTATCTCTTTATGCTTGTCGTTTATGCTCAAAACCCAATAAAGAAATTTAAAAAACAAATATGACAATTGGGTATAAGCCAATTCTACGATGGTTTTAAGGAGAGAGCACAAGCACTTTAGCACTGGATAGCAATGGTAAAGTACGCAGTGTCCTGAAAGCCAACAGAAAAGGGTCAGAAAACATGAGGGTGGAGACAAAAAGTTTAGGGATGACTCTGCAGAAAGGGCCAAGTCCAACAATTCCCCATACACAAAAACATGCAGCAATGTTACCTGCTAATTATTGATAAATTTAACTAGGAATGAAATTCACTAAACAATTTCTTATATTGTAAACTTATTGCATGCAGCGTTGCCTTCAACTTTCAGTTCTCAAATGCAATTAGGTCTATAAAATAATAATAAAGAATACAATAAAGAATGCAATAATGAACTGGATAGAAGTGCTGAGTCAAATGGAATATTAAAACTGGCGTGGATTCAGGACTTCTTAACATAATAAGGCGACTCCATCAGGACTTGAAGGTATGCATTCGTTATGGCACCCAAGACGAAAAATCAACTTACATAGATTACCCGAGGGGGGTCAGACAGGGCTACATCCTGGCCCCCTTACTCTTCTTATTATATATAAATAGAATTTTTCAATATCTGATTTATTTAGGAAGAGATGTGCCAAAAATGGGCTCTCCATTACAATTCTTTTGTACACAGATGATGCGGTTTTGATGGCCTGTACGGCCAATGTCCTTCAGAGTTTATTGATGGTTTTGTAGAGTTCATGTGGGGTTTAAACTTAAAAGTGAATTACTCAAAATCATATATAATGATGTGTGTCCCTGTTGGGACAAAATCAAAGCAGTTTAATATGGGTGGCCATTATACAGACAAGGTCAAGTATTTTAATTATTTAGGACCAACTTTTAGCTCTGACGGCCTCTGGAAATTACTTTTGTTGACAAAAGCTCAACAATTCAGCAGAAACATAGAAGGATGTTTTCGTATTGCTAAAAAATTAAAACAGAATCCAGTGGCGTAGCTTCTAACATTTTATAAATTCGAATGTATTTTGAGTTCTATGTATGGCACAGGAGTGTGGGGTTTCTGCAAAATTAATGCGCTACAGCGTATTGTGAATAATTGTACCCGTAGGTTGCTAGCTGTGCCAAAAAATCAGCAAACCTCATTTGCCACAAAGAAAATAGCCCTGCAGGACATGATTAGAGTGTCCCCGCTCCTCTGGAGGTTTAAATGTTGGTTGACACCTTAGTCAGGCTTGGTTTGGTCATGTATTCTTGACTGTTTAGAATTAAAGAATCCTGGAAAGTTACCATGACTTGTTTATATGAAATCCATGTTTTACTTGCTAGGCCTTGAAGAAATGTTTTTTGATCACCAAACAGTTAACGTTGATGTGAAGATGATAGTTAAAAAATGCTATCGAGAGGCCAGGACGGCAGGGAGATTAGCACGTGCAACGAAAATACAGACCGTAGTAGCTTATTTACAAGTGGCAACTGTAAACAGAATTGAACCTTACTTATTATGGTTTGAGGATCTGTCCAGTCGTTCCCTTCTTACTTATTTTAGGATGAGTTTAATTAATTTTAAAGTTTCTTTTTCAGGACAATGTACTTGGTCTCGAGGCTTACCTCCTTGTCGATGTAACGACTTATGGTCTCAGAGTACTGTTAATTTTATTATGTTTTGTACATCATATTTGTACCCAGTTTATCTCAAAGCCATTTTATGTAGGAGAAATGTTAGACAACATCGACCAGCGTTGGAGTTTCTGCAAAAGCTGTCGTTGAAGGAGGTTTGCTATGCTGTTTTAAACTTTAAAAAAAACCTCTAGCCATAAGGAAACAATATGAATTATTGCCTTGTTTATAACTGATCAAAATAATTTTTTATGTCTTCTACAGGAATTCATTTATTTCTCATTGTTTTAATTGTATTTTATATTAAATGTTTTTAAATTATTATGGGGTGTATGGAAGTGTTTTATGCTTTTATGGCTTATTGCCCTATAAAGATGGTTTTGACTGACAATAATTGGAACAATATTTTCAATATCGTAGCTCACAAAAAAGTAAAGAGAGCTTGTGGATCATTTTACCTACTTAGCTAGAAGTTTCTTTCCAACAAATGGAGACCTACGCTAAAACTGGGAAAATAGATTTCTTAGAATTGTCAATCAATTTGAGAGGAAAACAAGTGATTTAAAGTCACTGCAAACATATTTGCTGCAACAACAAAAAAATTATATATATATATATATACATATCTATATCTATATATCTATATCCCGTGAGCAAGGTCTCTGCGAGACCGAAACGCATAGGGATACTAGATGGTCCCGGCCAAAATGGTTTATTGGTGATGTAAATAAAGAATTTGATAAATTCACCTGTGTGTGCGACCTGACTTGTTTAACAAAATTGGTGATATATATATATATATATATATATATATATATATATATACACAAAACGATATAGACATATATATCCATGATTTCACTGGAAAATTGAGAAACAAAAGCAATGAAAATGTTAAAAGGAAACACGTTTTAAAGTATAACAAGAAAGACAACAAAAAACCTAGCTGCAATCATAATTGATATGGAAATGATGGAGAGAACAATAAATAATGCTTACTTTAGGGCATGCGTTATAGTTACTTGAGATCACTATAACTGCTGAACTTCAGTGGTTTTGTTAATTTAAAATGGTTTCTTCTAATTGACATTTTCAACTAACTATAACGTCCCTTTAACCTTTGATTTTTTTCAATGAATGCGTCAGGTTTTTTTAATGTCAAGTAACATAATTTTACAATTTGTAACTATATTGTCACTTTAACATTTGTTTTTTTCAGTGAATTTCTATAGTTTCTTTAATTTAAAGTGAAGTGTCGATGTGTCTATCACCATGCACGGCGCATGGTTGGGCACCCAAACCTCATGGCACCTGGCCTTTGGCCATGCATGGTGTGTGGCTGGGCACTGGCCCTGAACCATAGCCAGGCACTGCACTCAACCACCCATGGTTATCCAACTCCCCTCCACACACAGCCTTTAGCCTTGTGCCCAACCCCCTGTCTCCATGAGTAGCTATGTCATGTAACAGCATAAACGTTGTAATTTTAAGTAAGGCAGACCTACTGGCTTTCTCAAAGGCTCAACATATCAAAATATAAACATGGCTGGGCATATTGACTTTATCAAGTTATCAACATATATAAAGCAAATCTATTGGCTTTTTCAAAAAGTTACCAATAACTATAATCAAATGTATATTTTATAAATTTACACATTGCAATGTTTAATAATAGTGATTGACTGAAAATAGTTTTCATAAAGCATTTTTAAAAAAACAATAAACATGTCTTTGAGTCTTTTTAAAATTTTTAGCCCACAACTTGCAGTCATAGAACCAACCAAAAGAGGAACCTGCACTCTTGCTGAAGAACATACACCTCCAGCTCAGAGCGCATTAAATAATAATACATGACTCCATGACCTGGGGTCATGGATTCAATGACCAGGGAGACTTACTGTCTTTTTTTTAATGTTGCCTGGGGGACTGCTGTGCTCCTTGCAACCCTCCACAAGATTAAACACATGGTTGGGGGTTCCCCTACCCCTTTTAGTTCTAACAAAAATACACTTGTCCCTAGTAACAATACTTTTGATGCAAAAAACCAAATGGCAAATATAAATTATTCAAAGTAGTTCGTGAAAAACAGTTTCAAGACCCATAGCGGTGCAGTAAATATTAGTGAAAAACAAACGTGCTTGGTGATTTCTGAAAAAATCAAGTGATAAATCATGATCAACAAGTGTATCAACAAACAGAAGAGCAGCATGACCTGATACAGCAAATTATTAGCAATCATATAGGGTCCATGTTTTTAAAGGTGACGGCATATCGATCCAAATAGAAATGGCTGGATCACCATTTGGACTCAGGGGGTGCAATGAGCCTGAGAGAGCTGAGACAATAATAGTGAAAGGGTGATCAGAGTGAGGGTAAGAAAAAATAAAGTGAGCCAGTACAAGTCATAGGCAATTTATTTTATTTATTTTTTATTTTATTTTAAAAGTTTTATATAGCGCTAGCTTGACCCGTGGGTATCAGAGCGCTTTACATACACACTGTAAAAACAGAAGGAAGTTGCATTACATAGTAGGAAGGCAGTAAGGAAGCAAAACAGAGATACAAAAATACAACATGAAAAATAGGTAAACAGTGCAGGGAGGGAGAGAAAACAAACTAAGGTGGCTAATACAGTCCGGTCACCAACTATCCTTGAATGTCAAGAGAGATAGGAGTCAACTCAGATATTGAAGTCTAGGTTAGTTGACGTTGGTCAGGAAAGTATTTGTTAAGAAGATGTAGTTTCAGGTCCCTTTTGAAACAGGAGAAGGAGGGGTTGCATCTGAGGACTCTAGGGAGAGCGTTCCACATCCTGGGAGCGTTGCCAGAGAACGATCGGTACTGGGTGGTTTTCTTTTTCAGATTTGGAGGGATAAGAAGGAGTGAGTTGGAGCTTCTCAGAGTTCTGGATTGACCTGCTCTTACCAGTTTGTTGTTCAGGTAGTTGGGGGCCGGAGAGTGAAGGGTTTTGTGTGTGATGCAGGCCAGCTTGTAGATACACCTCCCTTCCATGGGAAGCCAGTTGAGGAGTTGAGAGCTGGAGTGATGTGTTCAAATCTTTTTACTCCAGATATGAGTCGAGCGGCCATGTTCAGCACTGCCCTTAGTGGGGCTAGGTGAGCTTTTGGAGTCCCTGTTAGGATGGCGTTCCCGTAGTTGATTTTAGAGAGAACTAGGGATTGAACTACTGTCTTGAGGTCATCATGGGGAAGAAAAGGTTTCAATTTCTTGAGGTGTTTTAGTGAGAAAAGAGCGCCTTTTGCAGAGTTTTTGATGTGGGCCTCCATTGATAAGTTCTTGTCAAGGGTGATGCCTAGAGACTTAACTGAGTCGGATAGGACGATGGGGCAGTTTAGGGCAACCAGATTCTTGAGCCACTCTTGGATTGGTCGGTGGTTGCTTTTTGGAGAGAATAGGATTAGTTCCGTTTTATCTGGGTTGAGTTTTAAGTGGTTAGCATTGAACCAGGTTTGGATCTCGGTTAGAGTGACATTGAGGTGTCTGATGTCGCTGGGAGACTTGATTTTGAAATAGATTTGGGTGTCATCGGCGTAGAGGTGGTAATTCACTCCAGCTTTTTCAAGATGATTGTGAGGGGCTCCATGAAGAGATTGAAGAGGGACGGGGAGAGGATCGAGCCCTGCGGGACCCCAAGTGTGACTTTTGTTGGCTTCGAGAGACAGGAGTTGATTTTAATTTGTTGCGAGCGGTGTTGAAGGAAGGAGGTGAACCATTTTAGTACTGTGCCATTAATGCCGGAGCGCTTCGACAAGGTCTCCAGAAGGGCTGGATGATTTACTGTGTCGAATGCTGCAGATAGGTCAATAAGTATGAGTAGGCAGGCATCACCTTCATCTAAAGCCTTGTGAATATCGTCAGAGATGTTGAGCATAGCTGTTTCAGTGCTACAGCCTTTCCTGAATCCTGATTGAAAGGTGTCGAGGAGGTTGAACTCAACAATGTGTTTGTTGAGTTGGTGGAGAACTGCATTTCTCCAATGTTTTTGCAAGGAACGGGAGGTTGGAGATAGGTCTGAGGTTGATAAGATCATTAGGGTCGGCCCCTGGTTTCTTGAGAATGGGTGTGATTTGTCCAAGTTGAAGGGAGTCTGGGACACAGCCTGAGATGAGAGAGGCGTTGATGATTTTTGTCCAGAAAGGGGAAATGGTGTGGTTGAGTTCTTTTATAATTGTGGATGGGAGGGGGTCCATAGTGTGGGAAGAAGGTTTTAGGTTAGAAATTATACTGAAGACCTCGTTTTCCAAAATTAGCTCAAAGTCTGACCAATGCGCATTGTTTTTTAGCTGGAGGCAGACCTGATTGTCCTTGGTAAGAACTCTTTCTGATTGGTCAAGGGTGGTTAAAGGGGGGCAGGTTAAGAGGGAAGGAGGGTTTGCGGTTTGGATGAAGGATTGATCAATTTTAGAGACTTTATTAGTGAAGAAGGTGGCAATTTCTTCACATCGCTCTTTGGTGGCTTTGATTTCATGAGAAGGAGTGCAGTTTGTTTGGCTTTTGACAATGTTGAAGAGTTCTCTCGGTCTGTTTTTCGCCAGATCTAGTTGGCTGCGGAAGAAGGACGCCTTTTCACTAAAAATGTGTTTTTTGTATGCCAGCCGAGCAGATCTAAGTTGCGCTAGGTGCAAGGTCGAGGGGTTTAGTCTCCAAGACCTTTCCGTTTGTCTGAGTTGACGCCTTTCGTTATTAAGATCCACGTTGAACCAGGGTTTAGATTTGGTTCGCCTCATTTGTTTGAGTTTGAGTGGGGCTACTTGGTCTAAATCCTCTGTCATTTTAGAGTTAAAGTGTGTAGCGAGGTCATCGACCGTCCAGGAGGAGGGTTGGAGTTGTAGATGGGCATGAATCCTGGATTCAAGTTCGGGTAAAGGGACTTTTTGGATGTTTCTGGTCCAGTGGTTAGGTTTGTCATCACAAATAGGTTGGTGGCTGACAAGTGCGTCAATCTTGAACAGAATGAGGTGGTGGTCGGACCAGTCAATGCGAGAAATCGCTCTCAGAGAGACCAGTTCATTGTTGGTAATGATCGCATCCAGTGTTGCACCTTTGCTGTGAGTTGGTTTATTGCAGAGTTGTTTGAGGTTGTATATTTCAAGTAGGTTGGATAGGTTCTGGACAGTGGAGTCTTCTGGGTCGTTCCAGTGGATATTGAGGTCACCCAGGAACACGTCTTTTGTGTCTGTCATGGAGAAACGTGTTATTAGGTCTGTTAGTTCTTCAGGGAAAAGGGTACGTTCTCCAGGAGGATGGTAGATGGTGTGGAATTTGATGGGTGAGGTGCCCTTGTCAGTGAGTTCGACACCCAGGTATTCAAATGAAAGGTATTCTGCAGGTTTAAGTTTGGTAATCTGTATTCCAGCTTTGTGAATGATGGCTAGTCCCCCCCCAGTTTTGATCGGCCTGTCTTGTCTGATGATGTTGTACCTTGGAGGGGTGAGAATGTCAAGAATGGGGGTGGAGTGGACATTGAGCCAGGATTCTGTGAGGAAAGCGATGTCAATTTCTTCAGCGAGTAGAGCTTCAGCAATGTCTGTGGCGTGTTGTACTGCTGATCTGCAGTTTAGGAGCATGCAGGAGAGAGGGCGGGGAGCCTCGATGATGGGGGGAGCTAGGTGGATAGAGGAGTATTGAGCAGGAGGTCTAGGCAAGTGGACAATTTTAGGGATTCTGTTAGTGCCAACAATAACAGGGATGGGGAGAGGGGCTGGCTTCTGTCTCAAAGCGAGGTAAGAGTCGTTGATCTCATCAGGTTTCGGTACCGAAAAGGGGTGGCGATCCCGGTTGGGTCGAAGTGCCTGACTTGCTGACGGACTGGAGGGCCGAGGGGTGCTCTGTGGAGCCAAGGGAGAGGTATTGGGTGGGGTAGGAGCAAATCTACCCGGGGAGAGGGAGCACGGTGGCTTGGTCCTGTTGCGAAGGTCTTGATGCAAGTATAGGAAATCGGCAGCAAGGGAGTTAATTTTCCGCTCCATTCTGTTCAGTTGCTGTGTTATTGAGCTGAAAAAGTCTAAGGTTTTTGGCAGGGGCCGAGGATGACTTGGGTCTATGAATGGAGAGTGAACAGGGGTCAGGGATTGGACGGAGTCCGTGGGATTGGGAGAGGGGAGAGGTTGGACGCGGGGACCCGGCTTAGTAATGCTTCCATTCAGGGAGTTCAGAGGAGGAGTAGTGGGTCTACTGTCCAAGTGAGGAGGGAGAGAAGTTCTAGGTAGGAAGTCAGAGTTCCGGGGAATGTCAATGAGATTAGCGGTGGAGGCAGGTTGTGTATGTGTGTGTGCGACGGCGGAAGGGGAGTGGGCAGTGATAATAGGGGGGAAAGTGTCTGCTGGATTGGTGAAGACGTTGGACATGGGGATGATACGGGGGTTGTCAGTGAAGTAAGCGGTGGAGACAGTTTGTGCCTGTGGATGTGGGACATCGGAAGGGGAGTGTGCAGAGGTAGTAGGGGGGAGAGTGACCGCTGGATTGGAGATGACGTTGGACAAGGGGGAAGTAAGGGTCGGGAGAAAAGGGTCAGTGTTGGAGGAAGGGGTAGTTAGTGAGGGAGGGTTCAGATTATCAGGGGTCGAGAGGGGAGTGCCTGTGGGGATTTCAGTCGCGGGGGGCTGAGGTTAGAGTCCGAGCTGTCAAGATCGAGATCGGCATTGTGGTGTTTGTTAATTGTGAGTTTGTTGTTCCTGGAGTGATCAGTTGATGAAATAATGGTGGGTGTTTGGCAACGGAGAATAATGATAGGGGTAGTATGATTGTAGTGAGTGATGGTGGATGTCCATGAGTTGAAGAGAGGTTCTTCAGGGCAGGG
This sequence comes from Calotriton arnoldi, assembly GCA_963921515.1. NCBI lineage: Eukaryota > Metazoa > Chordata > Amphibia > Caudata > Salamandridae > Calotriton > Calotriton arnoldi. The sequence goes on from CAWUFW010009034.1 coordinate 667,750, forward strand.
AGATTGGATCAGTTCCCCGTTATTGGTGAGTGTGGTGGGGGATAGGGGAGATAGGGTTTGATGGCTCAGTTGAGTTAATGAGGAGAGAAGTGTGGGGAAGTGGCGGTCAAAAGTGGTGAGGTGCGGGTCGGTGGCCTGTATGAGAATGGTTCCAGTTCTGTAGATGGAAATGGTGAGTTCCCCTTTGAAGGTCGGGGAGATGGTAGTGGAGATTTTTTCACCATAGGGAATGATTACTGACTTGGCGACTTGAAGGTGAAGAGAGAAGGTGTTTTTCCATTTAGTCGGGCGATTAGTGTAAAAAATGAAGTTAGTTTTCGTGTTGCCGTTGGTCGCTGAGTGGTAGTTATCTACAATGAGTGTTTCCGGGTGTTGTTTTAGAGTACTGTGCTTGAAGTTCTTTTTTGCATTACTGGTCATTTTGTCTGGATAGTTAATGGACCAGGAGTTGGGTCCGTAACGCACTAGATTAGAGTTCCGGGTGGGGTTAGGCGGGCGCATGGTTGAATGGTAGAAATGCTGAGTCGCAATCAGGAATCAAGCAGTAGGCTGGGGTCGTAGTTATCATACAATTATATGCAGTATATACAATAAACTCTAAAGATCCACATAAAAGGATGTAATTATCCAATTGGCCAAAGGGAAAGCCTTAACAGTAGGGCCTGTAAGATGATAAAACAAAGAGCTCATGGACCAGGTGTGTGGGATAGAGATGAAATGACCACTCCAAAATGGCCACCGTAAGCAGAGAGTGGAGCAGGCCTATTTCACTTTCCATGGCCAGCAGAGCATAGAGACCCCGAAGGGAGCACCCCTCTTCAGTTTCCATAGTTGGATAGCTGCCCAACAACAGCAAAAACAAAAACAAAAACAAGATGGGTGCCCAACAACAACAACAGAGACAAACAAAATGGGCACCCATCAAAGTACAAATCTGAGCTCATGGCCCTCGCAGCGAGCCAGCAGAAACCAAGACCACCCATCAAGAGTCACGAGAACAGACCGGGTTTGCAGGCCAGAGCCGTAGCGAGTCGCGCTGAACAACAGCGCAAGACCGGAAGCCCTCACACCCACCTCTCTCCTCACTAACTCAGGGAAAACAGAGCGGAGGCCGGAGGGATTCTTGAGACCCCAGGCGTTCAGTCCCTGGAACCATGCAATACCCAGCAGCCTTCGTCCCTGGCCGTAGGGGAGACACCAGACCTCATCATGTTGTCAGCCGGCAGTGGGCTCCTCCGTAGCACCTCCTGAGGCACGGGCACTCACCTCTCAGGAGCGGTGGCAGGAATTTACGCAGCAGGGGCTGTTCTGCCCCTCGCGCCAGCCCCACAGTACCGGAGTGAGGCTCGGCAGTCTCCGAAGGCAGCGGGCTGCACAAGCACCTCAGAGGCACGGGCACTCAAACTCACCCGAGCGGTGGCCAGAATTCACGCAGCAGGGGCTGTTCGGCAATACTCATGAGACCGTACTTACATTATGAAGGGTAATACGATTGCTAAAGGAGGGTGTCCGTGGTGACAAGCCTCAAGAATAGAGTGGCCCGGAATGGCCTACATAAAAAGAATGGAAAGAGGAGCTGTTGAAAAGCATCTTAATGGGTAATACTGGTGAAGGAGACAGTGTGTAGCATTATGAGAGGCACTGACCAGAGCTGGAAATATTATATATGTTGGATACCCATAGGGAGCTTCAATCAGCCCGCAGTGAGAAGCACGTTCAGTGCATGGGGTCTGGGTCTAAAGGTTGAGTGCCAGAATCCTTCACAGGGAGCAAATCAGCCCATGCGTTGGTAGAGCAGACTAATGTCTAATCTTCCTCATGATTTAGACCTGGATATATAGTGTCCAAACAAAGGGGTAGATTTACTAAGCTTTTGCGCCATGTTTGCATCACAAAAGTGATGCAATTCGGTGCAAAACCTTTTTTTCCCAATTTACTTTCCAGCGCTAAACTTTGCAAACTTTGCATTACTTTGCACCATGGGAGCGTACCAAGGGTGGTGCATGGGCGTTCCCATGCAACCACTCAAGGTTTCTCACGTTAAACCCAATTTACTAAATAAAATAGATCGGGTATAGCATGAGAAACCTGCTCCCTTTTCAAGTAGGCGCAAGGAGGGAGAAATGCTCTAATTTCTCCCTCCTTTTCTGACTTTGCATGTGTGACTTTACAGCACACATCCAAAGTGGGAAAATGGTTAAAGTGAGACTGTGCATAGTATTTTGTACTGTAAGGGATCCTTCCAGTTCAAAACCTGTGCTAGACTCATGGAGACACCCTTGCACCATAGCGCAAAGGTGTCTCCGTGGTGCACGGCAACTGGTTTCAGTGCCGGCACTAGTGAGAGGGGAGGAGAGTGCCTTATTTTAGTAAATAGGGCTCTCCCTCCTCTCTCCTTTTCACGTAGCGCAGTGCAGCATTCACAGCTGCCGCAGTGTGCCACGTGAAAAAATTGTAAAATTGCCCCAAAGAATTCAACTATATTCCTCCTTGTTTCATAGGGACTCAAGGTTGCTTCCTCTCTCAGGGGTAGAAATGGTGCTGATCACTTGCCACCCTAAGTCATCCTCCCAATGTCCAAACTCTATGTGACACTAGAGGGGCAGTGAGGACCTTGCATCTGATGCAAATCCTATGCTGGCAAATGCAATATATTTTGCGTGGTTTGGCCAATGTACAGAAGGTTACAAGGACATAGGATGGCATATATTACATTGGCAGTGTTGAAATTTGAGAAAAATCTCAAAGATGTAGTGAAATGCTGATGTGTAAATTCCTTCATCTCAATGCAAAAAGGATGCACACTACATTGTCCACATTTGCAGTGCCCTTTCATGAGGGAAGGCCCTAACACTGAGTAACGGTGCGAGCTGGTCTCGTAGATGGTATGGCTAGCTAGGTGAGATGGTCTTTTAAGTTCCTTCCCTGCTTGTAAGCAAATATAGGTAGCTCAAACGCAAGATCCTCAGCTTCTAAAATATGCCTGTGTTATTTAATACTTTTGGAAATGAAGTTTGAATGTGGAGAAAAAGCAGTGACGCAGACATATCTGTTGGATTCCTGTTTTGAATGAGGAGATAGTAGGGCCTCATACGGGCTGTACCATACTCTCTTAGCAGATCACCTAATCAAACCTTTGGAATAACCACATTCAAGTAACTTGTGGGTTAAGATTGCTATGTCCCTGAAGAAAACGCTTGTATGTTTGCAATTATGGCTCAATCTTAAGAATTGACTGCATTGTAGTGAGCCCATCAGTGAGCAGGGATTATGACTGTTATATGCCAGGAGTGTGTTCCCCTCCTTGGGTTTCCTATAAAGGGTGGTGAAGAGAAGCTCCTTTTCAACATGGACAGAAAGGTCCAGGAAATACTTTTCTGATTGATGGGATTGCATAGTGAACCCAAGGGCATCACAGTTTTGGTTTTACCATGTCTGAAATAAAAGTAGTGTCTGAGAGTCACCTTCCCAAATCATGAAGATGTCATCTATATATCTCTTTCAGTGCCCTGAAAGGACTGACATCAGAGAGAATAACTTTTGTTTTCAGGTCATGCATGTACAATATTGCAAAATATGGTGCAAAAGCTGCCCCCGTTGAAGTCCCTTTCATCTGGAAATAGAATTTGGTGTGAAATTTAGCAAGTTGCGTTTGAGAGCCAGTTCAAGCAATGATATAATGAATGATGTTGGAACCTGGTGTGGTCTGAGTCTGTGGTTGACGAAGTTTTGTATGACATTGATGCCCTCTAAATGTTCTTTTAGAAGGGATTCTGTGTCTAGATTTACCAATAAGGATCCTGGTGTGGGTAGATGAAAGTCTTCAGTTAGATTAATAAAATCCATGCTATCCTCTATATAGCATGCAATGAGGGGCCCAGAGGGCTTGAAAAAGAAGTCAATGTATTAGCGAACTGGCTCCAGGATGGAGCTGCACCCTAAAATTATAGGTCTGTAGGGGGGCTATCAAGAATTATTCGAACTTTAGGAAGAGTATACATAACTGGAGTGCATGGGCTGCGTACATTGAGATACAAGAGTATTTCACATTGTATCTCACTTGTTGGATCTTTAGTTAGTATTGCCTAATGGTCAGTGTTATTCAATTGGCGTAGGACTTCCAGTATGTATTAGTCTCTATCCCATAGGACAATGCCTCAGCCTTTGTCTGTAGGTTTGCCAATAATAGTACTATCCATTTTAAGAGTGCAGAGAGTTTTTGTAATGAGACGTTATATGGGGGAAGGTATTTTTTGCTTGTAATATCTTGAGGTCTTTGAGTACTAGTTTTTTTGAAAGTGAGAATCTCCACAGGTAGGCAAGTCTTAAGCCAGTAGTATCTCCCAAAAATGTGTTCAGGAGGATTTTTCTAAAAAATCTCAAAATTTCATTGTGCAGTTCAAAAGATTGGTGCATTCTGTAGAGACAAACATTAAACCTTTATTCAGTAAGGTGAATTGTGTACTTAAGAGTGTGTGAAATAATAAGTTAAAGATACATTATTTCCATAGTGTCTACTCTGGAGGGGGTTCCACTGATATTATTTCTGATGGGTGCATCGATCCCCTGGGGTATTGCTCACCCACCTCTGGGATTTGCCTCTGCCTCCACCCCTGTGTGGTGGGCCACGCTGCCCCCTCTGTAAGAAAGGATTATCTCTAGAATTTGGGACAGAACTTGTACCTTCTTTGGAATCCTATCCTTCTCCTGAATCTTCTGAAGTGTCTGAAAAAGTGGCACATTTTTGTTTTTCATTAAAACGGTCCAACGGAGCGACCAGAGTTGGGGTGTGTGTATGTGTGATTGGTGTAATATTTGTCCATTAAGTATGGATAGGTACGTTAAATATAATTTTGGATATCTTTTCTTACTTAGTTTGATTTTTTTCTCCTGCTTAATGTGATAAAATGTGGATATGGGCTTCTCAGTTCTTTCTAAGATGTCTTTGCATCTGACTCTTTAATTTGTATCTGCAATCACTTATTTCTTTGAGATGTTTTTGAGTGTGTTCAATTGCAGTGTCTATTTCCAACACTACCCAGTGCCAGGAATAGGTAGTGCATGCCTATAAAACTAAAGCCATCTGTATTTTTTATCTTCATTAAATACTCCTAGCACATGCCTGACCTGCAATCCTAAAGAAAGTGTCTGATTTCAACTGATTAATTAGCTTTTTTTTTTGTCAAAGATCTGTTTATTGACAGTATAATATATACATTTCCATAACAGTTTGATTCCTGGCCTTCTCAGCATTCCGTAAGCTATACACCTCTAATTTTATCACAGTATTTTGTCATACAGGAATGACTGACTTATAGAGCTCCACAGGGGCCCTTGATGTTATGGCAATTGCATCAACAACGAAGAGAACATCAAAGAACTAAAACCCCCAAACCCCAGCCCCTCCCCACCTCCCCCCTCCCTGTGGTGGAGAAGCACCCCCCCTTCCCTAGCTACTACTCAGGGTAGACTGGTGGAATGTCATTATTCTGCTTGTTGTCTGATGAGTGTCATGTCTTTCCTCGTGAGAGATCTTCTAGTATAGCGCCATTGCCAGGTCTAAAATTGGAACAGGTGGAGCCCTCTTAGTGTGGGTGGACATACTGCAAGTGGAAGCCCTTTTGTAAGGTATGATACCAGGGGACCCCAACTAAATTCAAAAATGTTATAGTTGCCTCTGAAAATATCCGACATGCGTTCCATCGTGAGTATCTTCCAGAGGCGAGAGTGCCACTGCGCCAGGATCGGTGCTTCTTTTTTCTTCCAATTAGCCGCTATTGCCTTTTTTGCTGCTCCCAGGCATGCCCACATAATTGCTTTATCCGCCTTGGTTTGGTGTTCTAGTGTGTTGTCTCTAAAGCCCAGGAGGATCCCTTCTATGGAACTCGAGACGGGGTAACCTAACATGACCTTCATTTGGGCCAAAATCTCCTCCCAAAATGGCTTGATCGTTGGGCAGTCCCACCAAACGTGGCGAAAATCCCCAAGGATACCGCAACCTTTCCAGCAAAGATCCGAAGTGAGGGGGAAAATCTTTCTTAATTTGGCAGCGACTAGGTACCAGTTGAATAAGATTTTGTAAAGTGCCTCCCTCAAGTCAAGCGAGTGATTACATTTTGCGATATCTGTCCATAGGTGTTTCCACTCCCCCTCAGTTGTCTCCCTTCCCAGGACTTGGTCCCATGTTGTTCTGTACCGGGGTTGTGGCGTGCCTGTAGTGGAAACCAGCAGTTTGTATAGAATAGAGATTGTGCCCTTGGTCGAGCTCGCCTTCCGTACCAGTGTTTCTATCGGGGTCAATTCCCTAGTCGCCGCCTCCATGACCGGCGGTAGAAGTGCCCAATGCTTAAGTTGCAGATAATGAAAGTGCTCTGAAGCCGGTACCCCAAAATCTTGTTGCCAATTATCAAAAGAGAGAATATCATAGCTGTGGAATAGAGCGGAGAGCATTCTGCACCCACCCTCTCTCCATGCATCAAAAGGCCCCTCTTTGAGTGCAGGCGGAAACTCCGGATTAAAGTGTATAGGTGTATAGGGGGACGGAAAAGAGGTCCAGCCCAGGTTTTTATTTACCTCATCCCAAATCATAAGCGTTGTCCTCGTAGGGGTGCTTAGGTATGCATTAGCTGGTCTATCCTTCTTTGGCTTCCAAAGCACATCCCATATTGTCCTGCCCACGTTGGCCCGGTCCATGTGGAGCCAGTGCTTGTCAGAAGCTCGCATAGACCATTCAGTGATAACTCTTAGCTGTGCTGCCTTAAAGTATAGCTCTAGATCAGGGAGAGCCACCCCTCCCTCCGCTCTAGGTCTCCTTAAGCCATGAAAAGGCAGTCTTGCCCTGCCATCCTGCCAGACGTATCGTAGTATTAGAGATCTCACCTCTTTCAGGTATTCCTTATCTACATCTATTGGGAGAGCCTGGAAGAGATAAAGCAGCTTAGGAAGCAGGGTCATCTTGACCGCATGGATCCTACCCAACCATGAGATAAACAGGGGCTTCCAGCGCTGTAATTCTTGTTTTACCTGTCTAAGTAAGGGAGGGAAATTTGCCCGAAACAAGCCTTCTATAGAGGAAGTAATCTGAATTCCCAGGTACATTAACCCATGCTTAGCCCACGCAAATGGGGATTCCTCCTGAATAACTCGCTTCTCCCTCTCCAATAGAGTAATGTTCAGAATGGAAGATTTAGAGAGGTTGACCCGAAAGCCCGCCACGTCCTCAAATGCTCTCAGTTCTGGTTGTAGTGCCCGGAGGGAAGAGACAGGACTCGTGAGAGACAACAAAATGTCATCCATGAACAGTGACACCTTGTGTTCCTCCCCTCCCAAATCTGAGTCCTTGAATGTCTGGGTTCGCCTGAAGACGGGCCGCCAGCGGCTCGATGCTCAGCGCGAACAATAGTGGAGATAGGGGGCACCCCTGCCGAGTTCCCCGTCCCAGCTCAAAGAATGCTGAGCTAACACCATTAACCTGAACTCTAGATCACGGGTTCAAATAGTTGGCTCGTCTCATCTGTAAAACTCTATCCCCAAAGCCAAACTTCTTCAGAGTGAGAAACAGGAATTGCCAGTCCACCCTGTCGAATGCTTTTTCCGCATCTAATCCCAACAGTATTGCCGGGATTTTGAACTTGTTAGCTTTTTCGACAAGGTGGAGTGTCCTGCGGATGTTGTCGTGCGTCTGTCTCCCTTTTATAAAACCGGACTGATCCGGGTGAACAATGTCGGGCATCAGGTCTTCTATACGGGTCGCTAAGATAGCCAAATAAAGCTTGGCGTCTAGGTTTAGGAGGGCTATTGGCCTATAAGAGGTGCATTGCTGAGGGTCCTTCCCAGGTTTGGGGATTACTGTGATAAGCGCTTCTGCCATAGTGGGTGTGATCGCCTGCCTCATCGCTATATCATTAAAAAGGGCTGTCAGATGTGGTACTAGTTCGGGTGTGTATATTTTGTAGAAAAGGGCCGTTAGGCCGTCCGTCCCCGGGGATTTATGGAGTTTAAGCTCCTCAATTGCGATGCGCACCCCTCTTCGTCAGAGATTAGTCTGGGATCTTAGGGAGGGCAAGGGCATCCAGGTAAGCCCTCTGCACTGTGATGTCAGGAAGTGTTGCTTTATAGAGATCTTGGTAAAACGCCCCAAACAGCGATGCTTTACCCCCGTGGTCTAGTTCTAGGTCCCCCCCTCTTTGCATATTCCCCCGATATACTCCCTAGCCCTCTTCTCCCTAAGCTGTTGCGCCAGGTGGGAGCCCAACTTGTTCCCCTGGGCGTATGCGCTTCGCCGGAGCAATGTGAATTCAGCTCTGTTTGTATAAATTGCCCCCAATTTCCCTTTGAGAGCACTCAGCTGCCGCTTTAGACTTCGGGGTTCTTCTTAAACTCCTGTTCCACTTGTGCCAGGGCTGTCTCCAGCCCCACCCATTCCTTAGCCCTTTCCTTGTTTAGTGCCGATACCAGGGCCATACATTTCACCCTAATGACTGCCTTTAAGGTGTCCCAATTGTTCTGGTTGGAGGTGTCCCCCGGGTCATTCGCTTGAAAAAATTCTCTAATCGCAAGACGCAGTTCATCCCGCATGGACTTGTCTCGCTCAATGAAGCGGGAAAGTACCATTTTGAGAACCCCTGCGCTTTCCTTCCCCAGTTTAGGCCAACAGTTACTGGGCTATGATCAGATATAGTGATGGGAAGAATCTTGGCTCCCTGGAGAGCGCCCTGCAGTTCTTGTGACAGAAAAATGTAGTCCAACCTGGAGTATGTTTGATGGGCATGTGAGTAGTATGTGTAGTCTTTGGTGGAGGGGTTGAGAAATCTCCAAGCATCAAAGAGCCCCAGATTAAGAAATGCTTGTTGCAGTGATTTGGGGAATCTGCCTCCCACGGACCTATGTGGTTGCGAGCTATCCTATGTCGGGTGCCAGGTGAGATTAAAGTCCCCCATCATGATTTTTTGTCCTTCTGCAAACTCACTTGCCATATTTAATAGGGAGCTAACAAAGGCTGCTTGGCCAGTGTTGGGAACATAGGCCGAGACCAGAGTCACTTCTCTACCCCTAAGCTTCCCTTTTATCATTACCACCCTCCCATCTTTGTCCGTCCGAGTGCCTTCTGTCTGGAATTTCGTGCTGTTGTGGAATAGTAGTGCCACCCATTGTGTTTTGTTTTGGCGGAGGACCTGTATATAAGTGAGTAGTTTTTGTGCCTAAGCCTCAGCTCTTCCGATCTTTTAAGATGTGTCTCTTGGAGCGCCACCACTTCAAATTGGTGGTCATCCAGATACTTCCAAATGTTTTGCCGCTTGATCGGCGAGTTTAGGCCTTTCACATTCCATGTCGTGACTGATATCATTTTATGTGGTGTCCCGTGTCCGCGATGCGTGTCCCCCTTGAGTGTGTCCTGTCTTTCCTCCTTGCCTGTTACCTCTCATCAGGATTCTCTCGTCGCCGCCCCTAGGGATCGAACGGTGTTGTAGCCCACTCCCACCTCCCCTCTCCCTCTGCTTCTCCACCACCACCCTCCTTGCCCCCCACCCCACCCTAAACTGTAAAACAAAACCATGGAAAATAACAATGAATGGCCGCAGGACCCTTACTTGTCCTGCTATTGCGAGAGTTATTGTTAGGTGTGTCGAACCGGGGTCACGGCCCTCGCCCGTCACCTTGCTGTCTCTGTTTCAGTGTCCAATGTAGCTGATTACTCGTTGCAGCGTAAGTTTCTTCTGTTCATCAACTGGTTTCTCCTGTGTCAAGTGGAACATACAGTTTCCACCTTTGACCTGAGGTGCCCCTCGACATCTGAAGATATAGCCCTTCATAATGCTAACACACTGGAAGGCTCCCAGCATTGCCCATGGCTGGGGCATGAAGGCCTCAATTGCTGCTCGCCTACTTGCAGGCCTCCGTATGGCACTTTTAGTCACAATGTCTTTTCCTTTCCCCGCTTTCACAGTGGCCTATGGGCTGGTGTCGGTTGATTGTAGGTCGTGCTGTCAGCCTCCAGCACCGTGTTTACCGTTCGTTATGTAAGTCCTTCCATGCGTCCTTGTAGACCACAGGGTCTTGTCATGTGTGACCATTCCAGATGGGCCATCCTTGCCATCAGTCAGCTATTCCTCAGGTCCTTGAAGATCAACCCTTGGTGATTGTTTCCCACTGTGCGGCGCTAGACCGTGGCTGGTCTCGTTGCCCCGACTGGGAGTTAGAAGCCTCACCATCCGACATGGAGATCCCGAGCAGCTCCATGCCTTCTTTGAGTTCTGTGACGTGGGCTGTTTATTTTTATACTCAGACGCTATTCCAATTGGATACGTCCAGCGGTATCTGATTTGGTCTTTACGAAGGTGTTCTTTGAGGGGTCTAAAGGATTGTCTCCTCTGAAGGGTCGCCTGTGCCAGATCCTGGAATATTACACAGCGATAGCCTTGGAAAGAGATGGAATCTTTCTTTCTGGATTCTTGCAGGATGGCGTCCTTGACTTTATAGGAGTGCAACTTGACAAGGACATCTCGGGTGCAACGTCTTTCCCCCGGCAGTGCCGGGCCTACCCTGTGTGCTCTATCAATTTTGATATTGAGTCATTTGGGACCCAGGATCTATGCGAATAGGCCCTCCACGAATGCCTCTAGATCAGGACCTTCCACCCCCTCCTCCAGGTCCCTAATGCGTATGTTCTCTCGCCGAGACCTGTTTTCGAGGTCTTCATTCTTCAACAGGGCCGTTTGGAGTTGCAAGTGTAGAAGTTGCACCTTGTAGTTCGTTTCCTTTGTGTGTCGGTCGAGCTCCTGAGTTTGCGTCTCCGTGTCCAGCAGTCTTGTTCCGATGGAGTCTACATCTTGCTGTAGAGAAGTTATCTTTTCTGAAAGGTCTGTTTTCAGTTGGGCCATGGAGGCTTGAAGGTCCCCTTTCAGTTCAGTGCGCAGTTCAGCCTTAAAGTCCTTCAAGGAACTGAGCAGGTCTTCTTTGGTCAGGGCCATGGTTGCGTCAGGGGTCTCTTTCTCTTGTGGTTGTGGTTTCTCCGCCGGGGTAAAGTAACTGGTCACCTTAGATGTTGACTTCTTGGGTGGCATAGATGCGGCACTGTCGTAGACCTGGGCTGCTACAAATTGCAGGCCTTTTCTGTGCTCTAAGCCCTTGGCGCCGTAGTCGTTGGGGTGAAGGGCCTGTGTCTTCAAGCTAGTAATTAGATCTCTCACCCTGGCTGTGTGCAGGATGGCTAATGCAGGCTCAGATTTCGGTAGCCATCTTAAAGTCAGGCACCCTTCGTGTGAATTTGACCTCCCAGCAGAGGTGCCGTGGCCGGTACTCCCCAGTACCTTCAAGTGTTTGCGTCCTTTTCAGGTGTCACTTGGAATCAGCCCTGGAAGATGAGTGCGGCCTGTGGAAGTCTTCGATATGGTTCACTGCCGCCATTTTGAGGTCAGGCACTCGCGGGTGGGGTGCACCTCTTCGTGTCTCCCATGCTCTCTGGGCCCCCAGGGGTTGCTTCACTTAATTCGCGGGTGCCATTTCACAAGCGGGGGCCCCCGCCGCCCCCCCAGGGCTCTTGGGCCGCATTTAATGCCCCGTACCTCCTCGCCACTTCCAGCCGACTACCAAGATACTGAGCCCTCCCGCAGCACACACATCCACGAGCCTTGCGTGCTGGCTTACTCCATGTTTCGGCGAGCGGAGGTACTGGGGATCATGCGCCGCCGCTGGCTGCTTGTCGTTCTTCCATCCTCGCGGGGAGCCTCCGGCTCAATTACAGCGGCCGCAAACCACCATCTTGGATCCCGCCGACCGCCTCCTCAGTTTATGTTCCTTCTCGGTGGCCGCTGGCTCCGTGCCGGATCCCCTAGTCACCTTGAGATCCGGGCTGCAAGTAGCTTTAAAAGGGTAGTAGTTGGGCTACATTGGGGTTTGGAAAGTGTCTCCGACAGCCTCGTGGTGACGGAGCCGACACGGATCACATCCAATCGGCCATCTTGCGTGGCCACGCCCCCAATTAGCATTTTTATCATTAGTTGCATACGTTCATATTTCTTTTCAGACATTTTTTAGAGTTGGTCTGGAAGATTGGTGGTAGGGTTTAATGAAGTCGCCAGTTTCATCTGTAAAGAGTGAGGCTTCCTGTAGGATCTTTTCTATATAGTCATCTGGTTATACCTGAGAAGTATTAGCATGCAAATAATGATAAAAATGCTAACTGAATATTTTAAACTACTGCGCATACTAGTCTTCACCAGTATTACCCATTATGAGTTATTTAAGCAGCTCTCCTCTTTCCATTCCTTTCTGTTCACCCTGTACTTTAGATTTGTCACAAGGGTTCCCCTTTTAGCAACTGTATTATCCTTCATAATGTAGATATGGTCTCATGAGTATTGCCTATTCATGATACTTGCTCACTTTTCTTTTTTTTTTTTTACCCTCACTCTGATCACCCTTTATCTATTATTATTTCAGCTCTCTCTCTCTGGCTCGTTGTATGCATCTGAGTCCTGATGATGATCTCGCCATTTTTTATTGGGATTGAAACGCCTTTGACTTTTAAAACAAGGACTATATGATTGTTGAGAACTTGCTGTAAAGGGCCATGCTATTATAATGATTGTTGATACACTTGTTGGTCACAATTTATCAATTGAGTGTACACCTCAAAAGAGAACATCGAGTACATTTGTTTTGCACTGATACTTAATGAGCGGCTATGTGTCTTGAAATTGTTTTCCATAAACTCCTTTGAATAAATTACATTTGCCATTTGGTTCTTTGAATCAAAAGTATTGTTTCTAGGGATCAGTGTGTTTTTTGTTATTGTCACAGGTTCCCATTGATCCTTGCGTCTCCCTTGTTGAAATATGATCTACCCCTTCTAGGGCACCACCAGGAAAAACAAATATAATTTAAAAAAGCCCTTGCATCTCATTATGTGCGCTCCTTGCAGGAGCAGTAAGTAATTAATGAACGGCTCCTGACACTCAATCCATATTCTATTTTATTTATATTTTTTTATGAGTGCTCTGGTGCTCAATCGGGGCACCCACATAATTTTTTTAAGTTTGGGGCTGCATGGGGAGCCCCAAGGCCCCCGCAGTCCATTCTGGCTCCTCAGCCAGCACCCTGGCAGGAGCCAGCAGTTTATCACCTTTTAACTGTGGATGCCTTGGGTGCCCACTCAGGGAACCCACCAATGTTTTTTAAAGTTGGGTGCTGCTCTGTTGTTTTGCTCCCACCCAGGCAGATCAGCTTTTTGTCTCTGCTCCCACCTGGGCATGAACAAAACTGTGTTCACAGCCCGGGAGAATCCAAGCAGGAAATACAGTTTGTATTCTCTACCAGCATTCTCCTGTGCAGGGAACATAGCAGTGTCCCAGGGGATGGGGTCCCCGGGACACTGCACTCAACGAGCTTGGGTATGGGGCAACTGGGCCAATATATAGCAATAGGAGGCAGGCCACAAATGCACCCTCTCCAAAATGTAAAACTCAGCCCTGGGAAAGCAGGCTAGGGGAGTGGGGCTACCCCATCCCTAAAAAAAAACTATCTGCACCAGGGAATGCGGTCCCTGGCATCTTAAAAAGGCTCAGGGAGTGTGGTACATCCCTCCTGCACCATTTAAAGAAAACGGGCCCCATGGGATAAGGTTCCTGGGGCCTTAAAATGGCTCAGGAGGGGGGATGTATGTCGTTCCCTAATAACACTTTTAGCACTGCCCCCCAGGCATTGGTCCACCATGGATGGTTCATATTTAAAAAGGGTGGGAGCAATTTGTTAGTTTGAGCCTAGGCAGCGCATGCTCTAGTTGTTCGAGACATGCTGTATTCACACTGTGGGATTACAGCCCTCCCATAAGCTATCTATTTGCTGACTCTATTGTCGCTCTACTATTCTTTTTTCCCATTTGTTGATGGCATGCATTTATCATGCCTCTGTCAGTGTTTATCCCTCCCCAAGAGCGGGGAACAAGTACAATATCACTCTAATAGTCACCATTATAGAATGTGTTTTTCTAACTACTTTTTTTTTGGTTGAAAAGGAATTAATGCAATCGGTCCTCTTTTTTCTTTTGAGGTTGCGTTAGTGCCTTTTTGAAATGTAATTTTAGAAGCTGACTTTTTGGTGTGTTTATATTTTGTTTTTAGCAAGTATAGTCTGTCGGATAGCTTAATAAAATGTTTATTTTGTGGCTTGCACGTGTGTGCATGTTTTTCACCTCATGATGATTGGATCTTTTGTTCACATTGCTTAACTAATTGTGAAGAAACATTCCCCTTGAAAATCCTCACTTCTCCCTGCCCCCTGAAATGTTTTTCGAGGGTGTTAAAAATGGACGACACAAGAAGTTGGGATAATTTTGTCTGCAAAACATCATTACTTATGATCATTTGCCCTTTATTACTTTGAAACTGGTGACTTTGGCACACGTCTAGGAGTGGTGAGCAAGGTCTCAAGGACATCACAATGAGAGAATGGAATCTTTGTTCCTTTTTATCCATTAATATGATGTGTCTTTGAGAAGGGAAGATGGTGAGTGACTGCCATGTTGCAGAATCGTCTTTGGTGTTTGCAGAGTGCTCGGGTGTATTGATTCTCAGCTCTTGCTGAACCCCAGCTCATCAGATGCACTTTTAAATCTTAAATGACACTGGAGAGAGCTGTCTTTTACTGCACAGCATAGCTGCCGGGTATGAGAATGCCAATATCTTTTCCACTGCAGTCTTTAGCTGGTCGTGGAAAGCCACAACAGTATTTTAGATAAACAATTTGTCATATCTGGCAAATGAAGCTCCAGCCCTGTCCTGGAATTTTGTGTTCTTCATTTTGACTGGTTTCTAGTAAAACAACTTTTTTCACACTAATCCAGTTTGAAAATGAATGTTATGACCTGCTTCACTTCATTGTGGTTTCCTTTTCTTTGACAAGAATTCCACTGTTGAAATGAAAGGCTGATTACAGTTTTTCCCCCAGGCAATATGATTCACCTTTTTAAATTTGAGTATTGATTTAATTCACCATTTCTCTTGTAAATGGGAATGTCTTTCCAGTCTGTTTTGCATTTTCAACAGCTAGTTCAAGAAGAAGTACTAGTTAGCTCTGAGAATAACAAAGTCAGACTGGCTGGTTCCAGCTCACATAATGTTTTTTAGAAATAATCAAACTCCACTAATGTTGATTACAAGCTCAGACCAGCCAAAAAAACAACGTGCTTCCCTGGAAATCAGTTCCTTTTTTTACATGTTCCTTTTCACACTTGACATCTGCAGGTTTTATCAAAGGTACTGTTAAAGAAACATCTGTGTTTTATGATCAGTCCTGTCAATGGCAACATTAATTATGAAGCCTGCAGCATAACTCCTGATTACGTTTAATGTGAATTTATTGAATTTAGCATTAGTCAGCCACTGTCTAGTATGATTTGCGTGTAAACAATAGAAACCCAATTGAATATAATATCCTCAGAATACTTTTTGCCTGGTCATCATGAGTCAATACCGAACGAGCCCTGAGGCTTCAGAAGGGCTTCAGGATTATAAAAATGTGGAAATCTGCTATACAAATGCACTTATTTCAAAGTTATCATTAGCGTCTCAACAAGACTGTTTTGTACACTGCAGACTAAGTATGGACCAATCTGCCCTCCTCACTTCAATGTTTCACTTTCCTAGGCATAGACAAGTGAGGACACACAGTCATATCTCTCCTTTTTGGTCGATCCTACTAGACAGCACATAAACTGTCTGTTGCAGGGCACATTCAATCATTACAAGTACATAGAAGGGCTTGGAGCCCGCATATTGCTTACCATTGATTGGTTTTCCTGTGACCTTCATATGCCTGCTTCTTATATGTGTCTCAGCTCGTCAATCTTGTGGTTGTCCCTCAAATGGAGCATTGCCTTTTTTACAATTGCTTTGATTGGCCGACATTTCCATTTCCTCTGCTTGTCTGTGTTTGCCCCACTGCACATATTTTTGTATAGAAGTGTAATTTGTCATGGCTTTGCGTCCTGAGTGCAGGAGTCAGCTGCAGGGCTGAGGCAAATGACCATTGTGAGCCAGCTGTGGCAGCCGAACAGATCCTTTGTATCATTTTGTGTTATTTTGGGGGCATTGGATGGGGGTGAGGTTGTCAGTACTTTCATCATTTATTATACAGTGCTTTTGCCATAGTGATTTAATGGAGTATTTTTCCATACAGGTTGTTATTACTCTGTCATAAAATGTGACTTTTTATCATCCTTTGAAGGATGAATGGCTCAGTCCATCTTGCCAGGATTTAAACCTTGTACTTCCAGCTCACTTAGCTATATTTTCAGCATTTACTAACACTGCTGAAAAGTGCAATGTGACCGAAGGATCCCGTTGGTCTCTTTAGAGATTAAGATCACTTGTTCTACATTACTTATTTTATAGAGATCTTCTAGATGTAGACGAGGCATCATGGCACAGCCTTGCTCAGTGAGCAGGGATTAAATTTGCTAGGATGCGGAGGGCTCAAGACTGTTCTTAACAAATATTGGCAAAGCCAATAGACCTCGCCTTTGCATGAGCTATTGTCTTAGTCAATGTGTTTTAACCATGTTTTACAGCTGCGCAGCTGCTATGCAGCATGGTCGTAAGTAAAGAAAAAAAGCATTATGTCACTGTCTTAGCACTTTTCCCTTTACTTTTAGTCATGCTGCACAGCAGTCACTTTGCTGTACAGCATAGCTAAACAAAACATTGACAAAACCAACAGCTCTTGTGCTGGCGAGACCTGTTGGCTTTGCTAATGCTTGTTTTTTAGTGGTTTCATGGAACCTTGGAACCGATAAAAAAAATTGCATTTTGGCTCTGGCGCACCTGAGAGGTTTGGGACTTGGGGTGGCCAGGGCATCCCTACCCTGGCCCCTGTAGGTTTTTATAACCTTTTTGTAGGACAGGGAACTCAGTCCCTGAGTCCCAAAATGGCTGGGCCACATTTTGCCAATGTGGAAAAAGCCAATTAGATCACATCTTTTAATCTGTTAGAGCCACGGATTCTCAATGGTGTGAAATATACAAATATTTTGAACCGTAAAACTACTCAGTGGATTTACACCACATCACAGAAAGCGCGCTTTCTGGACCAATATCGTGCTTTCTGCCAAATTTGGTGTAATTCTCTTCAGCCATTTTGGTTTTAGCTGTATATAATATTCCTATGAAAAATTACATAGGAAAAATGCTGTTTGGGATCCCCATTTTTCTCGGCCTCCTCTTATCAGATCACCATGAAACGTTTTAAGAAGATGCTGCGATGGATGAGACTTTTGGTTAAAAAGGTTGGTGAAGACTAGTCAAACTGAGCCAAAGTTATTAGCAAACCAAAAAATTAATTTCATATGGTGGAAATGTGGTCCTAACTATAACTACACAGTGATTTGATTTAATTTTTTATAAAGTGCGAACAATTACGCGAAGGCATCAAGGCGCTGTAGCCGAACGTCCAGAACTGAGTCGTGTCCACTGACCCACCAAATTAAGTAGTAGGGGTGTAGCACTGTCTATATAGTGTAGAGTCAGGTTTTGAGTGTCTTTCTAAAACACAGTAGCTCTGTGATCACCGTAAGGAGCTGTGGTAGAGAATGCCAGAGTTTGCCAGCGGCGACTGAGAATGCTCTATCTCCCCATTTCATCTTTTGGGTCCTCGGTACTGAGAGCAAATTATGATGTGCAGAGCAAAGGTTTCTTGCTGGAGTGTACCAATAAAACATCTCCTTAATCCCAGCAGGGCTAGGAACATAAAGGGCCTTGTGTACAATACATATGGCTTTAAATATAATGTGTTTTCTGATGGGGAGCCAATGCAGAATACACAACTCAGCAGCAGCTGACTGGCGCCTCAGAATAACAAGAATCGCACTGGCAAGTGTATTCTGTGCCAATTTATGCTGAGTACTGATATTGGAGTCAAGATAGAGGGAGTTACAATAGTGTTGATTTCTCATTTTAATTCAAATAAGCATGTTTGCTCTAAGCCTTGGTGGATATGTGGAGTTCCGCTACGCGGAACTCCGCGAAGTGCAAAAAAACTCTGCCGTGCTACGTGGAGCTCCACAAGCGGCGGAGTGCATTAGATAAATGCCGTTTGCGGTGATTTTCAGTGCCAGGTGCTTGTCCGTACTGTGCAATCATCCTGAATGGCACCATGCACAGCGGCAGAAGCGGGCGCTGCTTCTTCTGCCACTCGAGTAGATTTTTACTCGAGCGGCAGCTTTCTCAACGCGAACGGATGGTTTCTCAACTTGAACGGTCGCAAGCATATGCAATGAGAAATCTGACTGCCCGCGTTGAGAAATCTCACCGGGAGGTTGATTTTCCACGCTCGCCAACTTGATGTAATGTGGAGGCCGGGAAACTCCGCAAACTCCACGAGCGGAGCGGAGTTCACCGCCCAGACTTAGGGGCCGATTCCGATCTCGGTCGGAGGCGCACCCAATACTATTCGGTCGGGAAAAAAGCCATGCGAAAGCCAGTTTCCCGACCGATCCGTACAGCACACCGAACGAGCAAGTACGATGCGCACAACAGCAAAAATCCCGGCCGAGCCGTACTCACCCAAACCAGGTCCTGTTCTCCGACCGAGGCGAATCCGGAAACGCCGAATCGAGTCGCACGGAAGGGAAAATGCAGCCCCGTCCGGCCGGACAAGTACGATGCGCTTTCCGTACGCGCCGAACCCGTCGCTACGCACGGCACGTCAAAGCATCCGGGAGAGGCGCACATAAGCTCCGAATCGCGCCACAACACGATCCACGGCTACGAGACGAACACAGCACCGACGAGGACGACGCGAAGCGACGAGGACGAAGCCAAGCGACGAGGACGACGCGAAGCAACGAGAAGGACGAACGACACGAACCAACCATGAATCCCTTCGTCCCGATCATACCAATATTCTACATCTACTACCGGAACAGGCACGGACGCGTACGGCGCAGAAGGTAAGTCAGACACCAACCACAAAACACATACAACACGGACACGACACATCACACACATACACTGGGAATCTGAATATACTTACACCAGCAACAGCAGCACCATAGGGGCGGGATGCCCATCACCAATGCCACATATGCACACAGGGGCCTGAATGCGCGCCACCACCCCAACCCAGGGGGGCTGGATGCCAACCACCACAACCACCCTTAGCCAGGGGGTGCCAGATGCCCACCACCACTACCACCCTTAGCCAGGGGGGCTGGATGCCTACCACTACTACCACCCTCACCCAGGGCGGGCTGGATGCCTACCACCACCCTTAGCCAGGGGGGGCTGGATGCCTACCACTACTACCACCCTAAGCCAGGGGGGGCAGGATGCCCACCACTACTACCACCCCCACCCAGGGGGGCTGGATGCCTACCACTACTACCACCCTCACCCAGGGGGGGCTGGATGCCTACCACTACTACCACCCTCACCCAGGGGGGGCAGGATGCCCACCACTACTACCACCCCCACCCAGGGGGCAGGATGCCTACCACTACTACCACCCTCACCCAGGGGGGCAGGATGCCCACCACTACTACCACCCTTAGCCAGGGGGGCTGGATGCCTACCACTACTACCACCCTCACCCAGGGGGCAGGATGCCTACCACTACTACCACCCTCACCCAGGGGGGCAGGATGCCCACCACTACTACCACCCTTAGCCAGGGGGGCTGGATGCCTACCACTACTACCACCCCCACCCAGGGGGCAGGATGCCTACCACTACTACCACCCTCACCCAGGGGGCAGGATGCCCACCACTACTACCACCCCCACCCAGGGGGGCAGGATGCCTACCACTACTACCACCCTCACCCAGGGGGGCCAGGATGCCCACCACTACTACCACCCTCACCCAGGGGGCAGGATGCCCACCACTACTACCACCCTTAGCCAGGGGGCTGGATGCCTACCACTACTACCACCCTTAGCCAGGGGGCTGGATGCCTACCACTACTACCACCCTCAACCAGGGGGGCAGGATGCCTACCACTACTACCACCCTCACCCAGGGGGGCAGGATGCCCACCACTACTACCACCCTTAGCCAGGGGGGCTGGATGCCTACCACTACTACCACCCCCACTCATAGGATGGACAATGCATGACACAACAAGCACACCACAACCTAGGGAATGCAAGATTAAGACATCCCCCCACCACCATGACAAGCGTGTGAGCAGGCTGTGTCAAATGCCTACAACACCGAACATGACATTGAACATACAATGTGACCCCCTAGCACATGTGCCACACATATATGTGTGTGGCACCCACAATGCAAGTAGCCCATGACCATTGTGGCAATGGGGCCTAAACCCCCATCATCACAGTGACCAAAAGGTAAGTGTGGGGTCCATAGCTGAAGCACAGTTTGACCATTGTGCCAATGGGGTCTAAACCCCCATCATCACAGTGACCAAAAGGCAAGTGTGGGGTCCATAGCTGAAGCACATTTTGACCATTGTGGCAATGGGGTCTACACCCTCATCATCACAGTGACCAAAAGGTAATTGTTGACAAAGAAAGAGCTGCAACTGCCAAACTGCATGGATCATTCCTGGTCACAGAACCAAAAACTCATCTGTGGCAAAGTCGTGTATGTGTCCCATTGCAACATAAATTGGGGGAGCCAAATACTGCAGTGCAAATGAAACATTCCTTTGGCCATGTGCAGACAAACAACACCCATGGTGGCTGAGACCGTCAACAGTCATCAATGACACAATGACAGAAGTGACCATCAGAATGCAGAACCACATATTTGCACCAATGGGCACACAAATGCAGATACCCTGTGGAGACAGCAGATGTGAGGTGAACAGATACCATACCATGGCAGCAATGGGACACACAAACCATGATCACTGTGCTGACCGATGACCTAGGAGTCCCAGGGACAGCAGGGGAAACACACCAAACAACATACAGCCAATGGCACACCCAAGATATGCCAATGCAGTGGTGCAGATGCACAAACACAAACAGGCAGACCAACACTGTCATCATACACAGCAGGTGAGGGGTGGGGGTGCCATTGTCCCCAGGCAACAACACAACACATGAGGAGAGCTGAATACCAATCATACAGATGTGCATACACTGCCACACTAAGGTAACTCATGGATCCAAATCCCCTATGTGGGCAAGCAGGCATTGACAGGTGAGAGGGAGCACAAAACACACATGTCACACAGGCACGTAGGAACAACAACTGACACAGCAAGTCACAGACACACCACAGCACCACCCCCAGGGCCCCCACAATGTGGTGACCCTGGGCTGAAGAAAAATACCACTGTGATGACAAAGCTAAATGTCATTCACACTGTGAACCACAGTCAGGTGTCCTGAGCAACTAACTACCATCACACCTACACAAGCACAAATCAATCAGCATGGCCAGTAAGCCAAGGCCAACATGGAGGCAGGGGACTAGCCGGGCAACAACTCTCATCTGCACACACTCAAGACCACACCCCTCGACCTCCAACAATGTGCAGCAGTGAAGTACACATGCACTGGTGACATTGCACATGCACCCATGACTATTCCAGGGTGGTGGGTGGGAACCAAGGTGTAGAAACACATCACACATGGACACTCAACAAGACTCCTGAATGTCTGACACACTGCACACTACGCTGTACATGGACATGACGGCAATACCACACCGACCAATGGGATCCCAGCCACAGTCACACACCAATGAAGAAGCCAAGGTCACCCACAAAGAACACACATAGACAACAACCAACATTGCAGCCCGGACCCTAAGGAGTGCCAGCAGTCACACACACAACGTGTCACAATCACTGAAAGATAACACAAACTGGAAATCACATGACAGGGGCAAACAACAAGTGCCAAAGGGAAACCTGACTGTGACCCATCTGCGTCAGCACACAAACTCTGCCCTGACAGCAAACACACCTATGGGTGACACCCTGATGACCAGTAATGTGCCATGCACCCACATCACAGAGAACACAGGGAGAAGACTTTGGGGGAACATAGCTCAAGTCAGCAAGCATCACAAACAGGTACAACACTAGGGATCACAGCATGCGCAGATGAATGGAAGTGAACACACAGACATGCACATACAACACACACCTTGGGCGCAGGCAATGTCACACGTGTACACACTGCCATGAGGGGACTCCACTCCTGTGTGAGGAAAGCTGTGCCATATGTTGCCTCAGTAGGGCCCCATCATGTCAGCTGAGCACTTGGTCACACAATCAACAATTAGCACCAAATGAGGGCTCCCATCACATCAGCCTGGTCATGGATGTGCCAACGGAATCATCAGCACAGATCCAACACACTTGTATAGCAATGTTGCACTGACTACACGGATGAGTCCCTCCCCATTGATGCCCAAACCTGCATGTCCACTGGAGATGGCAACACGGTCAGGGAAGTAGACAAATGCAACGATGGCAGGCACAACAGATGTGCAGGGGTGGAAGCCACAGATATGAAATTGCCAATGTAAGTAGGAAACCCATTGCCAAATACTGAACACATGACACCCTCAGATGCTGCTATTGATGACATGGATACACCACATGATAGGACACATTCCCCCTGGACCACATGGGTTCCTGCACAGTAACACTTCATAATCATGAGACCAGATATCACCATCACTGCAGCAAGGGCATGGTTAGCTGCACCAACAACATGTACATCTGAAGCATGAGCACTAGAGAAAAGAAAGTTGCTTTATTCAGCATATGTGTTGAGGCCAAACGAAGTCCTGAAAAAAGAGCAAAGGCCAATGGCCAGTCCATTGTCAAAGTTCAAACAGGGTGACACTGGCAGATGTCACCCTACGCATGCCTGCACAATACCAGGGACAATCCACTAGGAGGGGCAACCGGGGGGCAGGCCAGGCACCGCAGGGACAGGATCAGGGCTCACCAGGGGAGTCAGGGAAGGGGTGGTGGGTGCTGGAGAGCCACTGACAACTGCAGTGGAGGTGTCTGACATGGTGTGTGCCGGCACAACTGGGGGGCATGACACAGATGTCGTGGGTGCCGGCACAACTGCAGTGGACCCTGCAGATGGGGTGGACAGGTCCGCCACTGCAGTGCCCAAGTCAGACAGGGCGGTAGTGGACTCCACTGCAGTGCCTACCTCCAGGGGAGGAGAATGGGGAACAGGCAAGGTGGGTTGGACAGAGGGGGGACACCCTCACCACATCAGTGGCACAGACAAGCGCAGCGGGGGTGTGGTGCTGGGAGAGCAAGTGGCAGGGGGAGAAGGCCGGAGCATCTTGGGGATGGTATATCTGTGGGTGGGGGAACCTGGGGCAGGGTGTGGTGGGGGCACCTGTGCAGTGGGGGCCTGAGGGATGGAGGATGGAGACCTTGTGCCTGAGCTGCAGGGCGGTGGCGGGGTCTTGCTCTTAGCACTCCGGGGGGACTTGCGGGTGGGGGCCTCAGTCCGTCTGCGCCTGGGGGAGGGTGTCCGGGGACGAGGGGCACTCTGCTCCGTGTGGGTGGGCTTCCTCTTCCCCCGGGATGCTGGAGCAGCTTCATCGGTGGGGAAGAGGCCGAGGTCACAGAGGAAGAGCTGCTGTGACTTTGGGGTTGCAGGTGAGGCAAGGGAGGGTGCTTTGGAGGGAGAGGGAACTGAGGACTGCGCAGTGCATGTGGATGCGTGTGTGTGTTCCAGGGCCCCATCCCCTGTGAGTCTGGCTTCAGTCCCCTGAATGTGCTTGCGTGTGCGTTTTGTCATTGGCGTGTGTGTCAGTGTGCTGGATGTGTGTGTGCTGGTGTGTGCCAGTGTGTGTGTGCCTGGGATGGGTAAGGTGCTGGGGAGTGTGGATGGAGCAGAGGCAGGAGGGGTGAGGGACCGTTTGAGGAGGGACACTGCTGCCGTCAGGGAGGAGTCCATGGACCTATTGCCCCTCTGTAGGTCAGACATGCCCGATGAGATGCCCTCCATGAACGACACCAGCTGAGTCAACAGCGCGGTGTGCGCATGGAGGACACTCAGCATGGCTGTCTGCCCTACATGGAGCTGGCGAAGGAGGTACACAGACTCCTCACTCAGGGCAGCAGGGGACACAGGGGCAGGGGGTGCGGTGCCTGGCCCAAAGGAGACACGCTCCCGGACATGGGAGCCTCCACGGACCTGGGGAATGGGAGCCGATGGGAGGGCGGTGGTGGTGCTGGTGGTGGCGGGGACAGCAACACTAGCTGGGGTGTGGTGGCTGCTGACACCCGCCTCCACAAGGGAGTCATCCTCCGAGTTGCTCTGGTCCTCAGCTGAGGTGGATGCTGCTGAGGACTCCTCGGTGTGGCTCCCCTCGCCCTCCGTGCCACTGGGTCCCTCCGACCACTCCTCGGCTGCTGACCCAGTCTGGCTCTCCGGCTCCTCCTGGTCCGTGGAGCTGTCCCCTTCCGTGGCCGTGGATGTATCTGCAAACAATGGGGAAACAGACAGACATCAGTCACCTGCACATAACGCACACACCACTGTGAGCACAGCACATCACAGAGCAAGCCCTGGCATCATTAGTTGTACATTGCTAAAAGTGCACTAATTGAACAGGAGAAGTCAATTGTCAGTCTGATGCCAAGCATGGCACTCACATCCCACATGGCCTTGCACCCATCTGTCTGGTGTCTGTTGGATTGCAACACCCCAGTGTTGACACATGCACCAAGTACACAGTAGTTGGACAGTGCAGAGGACACGGTGTGGACACATCACAGCTCTTGCCACTGAGTCAGTACAGGTTTACGGATGTAAGGGATGCCCAGAGTCAAATAGGAAATGCATGTGATGCATACCAGCGACAGACACCATGATGCACCCATGTCCTGATAGCCAGCGCCACTATGGTGTGCATGTAGCACATGTCACTCCCCTGCAGGATCACCAATCAGTAGACACATGCCATGGCGGAGGCATGACTGCAAAGTCATACATCACTGTCTCAGTGATGTATGACTTTGCAGCCAGACAACAACACTCTGCACTGTGTCACAATAGTAGGTCATGGGGAATGCAAGTCCTGGAGCTGCACAAGTGCACATGTACATCCCCCCACAACACATCCTCTTAACCCTCATCTGTCCAGGTCATACCTATTGGACATATGGGAGACCTGTGACACTACCCTCTGAACCTGAGCCCCTCACACTCTGCTGTGCATGGGGAACAGCTGCCTGAACTTCACATTTACATGCCCCAGTCTGCATGGGCAGCTGATCAGACACCTATGTGTCACACAAGTATCGTCTCCTATGGTCACATCTCCAGTGGCATGCTGAGCCCCTACCAAGAAACTCCACAGCAGTCCTGGCGACTAATCCACAGCACACTGACACAGAGGCAGACACCTGAGGGGCAAATCACTGTGCACAATGTGTCCTCTGATACACGGGAGTGGGAGTACAGAGTGTATTGTATGGCCTGGAGTAGGCATGACTGTCCAGCCCCACATGAATGAGGGATGAGCCCTGGACTGTAGGCAGCTGGCTAAGTATGTGTGACACACGTCATATACATACTCCTGGGGCCCAAACATTGTTCCCACCCGCAGCATGGGTGTGTGCCAGGTACCCCAGCCACATGTGGTGGATCAGCTCAGCAATTGGACCACAGATCAAAGTAACACGCTGAATACATGTCAGAATACAGGCATTGTGTAAGCAATGGACCCACCCATGATGCCCACCACAGAGTCAGGGAAACAGATGCTGTCTCCCACCTTGAGTCAAGCAAACTGCAAGGACACAGTCCTAAGTGACAGAATTCCCTGCATGTAAGGGCCACACCTGGGTATCAGATGAGGAGTGGGCAGTGCACAATAGAGGGACATGGCTCCTGGACAACATGACTGCTGTACTGTGGCAGTTCAACCTGGCCCGAGGAGGGCACATAACATGTTAGACAGAGTACACAGTGCAGTCTTTGACTCACCCCCTCCTTGCTGCTCTCTGGCCTTCAGCTGCCCATCCAGGTCTGGAAAGACCACCGCCAGGATCCTGAGCATGTGGGGGGTCAGGGTCCGTGTTCCGCCCCTCCTGCGAGGAGGCGACAGCTTCAGCTGGACCCGTGCAATCCTCCGGGTCCAGCCCCGAAGGTCCTGCCACCTCTTTTGGCAGTTGCGGATCCGGCGCTTGTAGACCCCCACGGACCGGACAGCCCGGACGATGTCCTTCCAGATCTCATGCTTCCGATGGGCAGAAGCCTGTCAGGATGACAAAGTGATAAGGACATTACTACACATGCAACATATCCGTGCATGACACAGTTGCATTTACATGTCGCAATCATAGGGGCACATGGTGTACCCAGGCAGTGCACGGCTGCCCATGGACAGTTTTCCAGAAGTCACTACATGGTATCATAGCATGGGGAGTAAAACCCTGTTCAGAAGCACTGTCACTGCACCATACCTGTCCAGTGCAAGTCACTACACACTATGGGGGGTGACAACTACTCAGTGAGCCTGCTAGCCAGTGGTGTGCTGACTCTCAGCCTTGCTAGTCAGACAAAATGCACATTCAGAAAGGCAGTGCACAGAACACTCACCTGCTCCCCTGGTGTCCCATACAGCTTGCTGTACTGTGGAAGTAGGCTGTCCAGCAGGGCCTGGTTCTCTTCAAGGCTGAAGGCTGGGGCTCTCTCCACAGTACGTGCCATTGCAGGGTCCAGAGGGGCAGAGACAGCAGCAGTGCAGTGGCAGATGTCGTCCTGGAGCATGTAGTGCAGGCAAGTGGGCTCTCAGGGGAACATGCAGCAATATATATGTGCTGGAGAGGCAGATACTGTCCCTTGTGTCCAAAGAGATAGGTCCAAGTCGTTTGCATCTTCTGAATCTGGCCAATCCATGGAATAGCAGCACCAAAACACGCCCACAGCATCCTTCAAATCTTCAACTTCATGACATACATGATTTTGCAACATTGTTGTGGGTGACCAACTGATTTTCCAGCAACCGACTCGTTCGAATATTCGTAAACGCGTCCGTTGCCAGGCAAGCCCATTGTCAATGGGTGCGCACCGATCGGTCCATTGCAGTACAACGCGCACAGGGGTACAACGCGTACCCGCACACATTGAAAGCAATGGGCCGGCCGGAGGCACCGATCGGTCCATTGCTGTTCAACGCGCACAGGGGTACAACGCGTACCCGCACACATTGAATGCAATGGGCCGGCCGGAGGCACCGATAGGTCCATTGCAGTACAACGCATCACTGTACATGTGACTGGCATATGTCAGCATGCCTGTCTCAGATGGACATATGCCAGCCACAGATAGCTCCCAGGGAGTGAGGGGCACACCTACATCACGACAGCCTGTCCAAACCTTATCATAAGGCATGTAAGGCTGCATTTCCTATTGTGTGTATGTTGGTGTACATGTTGTCCTGTGGGTGTCACCTGTGGGCAGCCACCCCCAGGCTGTGCACGTGTTCATGGGGACAGGATCATGGGTGTTACGTGTACGTGACCACTGTGATGTGCAACTGTTCATATCTGTGCATGTGCCATGGTCACATTTCACAGTGGTGTTTGTGTATGTCATGTCACATACCCCGTGAGTCCCATGTGGGACGGTATGTTTGAGCCAGGGTGTCCCAGTGGCACAATAGTGATGGCCCTCCACAGTCTTTGTGCATGTAGTGTTTACAATGTCTCTGATTTCATGTGCACAATGGGAGACAGTCTCCACATCCACGTTGTGTGTGCATGGACTCTGATGTTGTGCGTGTGTGTCACAGACGTCCATGGCTCTCCTGCCATGGCAAGTGTGGCCACTACCTGTGGGGGTCATGTTTGTTTTGTTGTGGTGTACACATGATACTCCAGGTGATGCCAGTGTCCATGTGGCATTACAGGGTCCCTGGGAATGTGCCTGTCGTTGAGCTGTGGTGCCTGGGGCACATCTGTCCTCACATGTCACTGGGGGGTGACTGTGACACAGCATCATGATATCCAATGGGCCAAACAGGGACAAATTGATGCCACCTGTAGGACCGTGTTGACAGATGTTGGCCATGTATGTACCATAAATGTCGTTCCGGTACTGCACACTTCATGTAGTTGTGCCTCATGATGATGTATGTTGGGATCTTGAGTGTGTTCAATGCCGCATATGTGGGGTGACTGACGATCTTGCTTACTTCTCCTCTGCACTGCAGGGCTCCTGCTGTCCATCGGCCATTCCCAGACCTGGCAACGATGGTGGAACGGGACAGCATCCGACGGTACCGCTTCACCAGGCAGCTGATTGAGGATTTTGCAGTGCAGTTGTCCCCACATTTGCAGCCTGGCCGGCCGTATCCTACAGCGCTGACCCCCAAGGTGAAGGTGATGGCAGCCCTACACTTCTTTGCCACCGGTACCTTCCAACATACTGTGGCGTCTGCTGGTGGGATGTCACAGACCATGTTCAGCCGTGTGCTCCGCGATGTTTTGGCGGCAATGTTGCTCTTCCTGAACCGGTACATCTATTTCCCTAGACTGCGACGACTCACTGACGTGAAGAGTGACTTTTATGCCCTGGGGAGGATGCCGCATGTCATTGGCTCCATTGATGGGACACATGTGGCTTTGGTACCACCACAGGCCCAGGAGCAGGCCTACAGGAACCGCAAGCACTACCACTCGGTCAATGCACTGGTGGTGTGTCTTGCAGACATGACCATCACACACGTGTGTGCCCGTTTCCCTGGTTCAGCACACGATGCCTTTGTGATGAGGAGTAGTCGCATCCCCAGGTTGATGGCACAGATGCAGAACCAGCGTGCCTGGCTTGTCGGTGTGTACTGACTTTGTGCCATTGTGTGTGATCTGATCTGTAGTATTCCGCCCACTTTTCCAAGTCAGCTGATGTGCACTTGTCTGTCCGTAGGTGACTCGGGATACCCCAACATGCCGTGGTTGCTGACACCCCTCAGGAACCCTGTGACACCTGCCCAGATGCGCTACAATGAGGCACATGGTCGGACCAGGAGAGTGATTGAGCGGACCTTTGGTCTCCTGAAGAGCCGCTTCCGCTGCCTGGACAAGACCGGAGGGTCCCTCCCATATGCCCCTGCAAAAGTGTGCAAGATTATCATCGTCTGCTGCATGCTCCACAACCTGGCAGTGCGGAAGGAGTTGCCTCTCATCCAGGATGACGATGACCAACATCCGCCACCTGTGGAGGATCCTGGCCTGGACCACGATGCCAGTGACGATGATGATGATGTTGGTGATGGTGATGTCCGCACACAGCTCATCACCAACTTCTTTAGCTGAATGTGAGTATCCTGAGGTGTCATGTGAATGATGTGAGTTGGCATGATGTGTGGGTGGTGCTCTGGTGCTGTTGGAGTGTGTCCATGGGCTACTTGACAGGATGTGTGTTGCGATGTGTGGTGACAGGTGGGCTGTACTCCCCAACAGTGTTGACATGCTAACTTGGTTCTGGGTGGGTATCTTGTAACATGTATTGTGCATGAGTTTTGCTGTTCTGTCCTGTACTGCATTGCTTTTGACTGTGTGTCATTTCTGTCCTTCACAGGGTACTTTCAGATTCGTTTGGTCAACTGTGTCCACCGACGACGTGATTGCACATCCAGGCTGGTAGCTGTTGTGTCCCTACAGGTGATGTGCGCCACACCCATGGACTTCCTTCTGTCTACAGTTGTTGACTGTGTGCCCGCTACCAGGTGGGGTTACCTTGCATCTGTAGTGGTTACGGCATGTTGCTACTGTGTAATAAACCTGTGCTTCACTTAGTGATGTGCGTTGTCTGTGGTCACACATTTGACTGCCATTTGCTTACTGCACCTGTGGGCTACTTGACTACAACTGGGAATGGGTGTGGTGTCTGTGCATTGCACCGTCTTCCCTGGCAACATCAGTGTAGGCAATGAGTCAGATGGCCTAGGTGTGTATGTGTTGTGTAGCCCTGGTGGTGTGTCTCCCTCATATGTGTCACGTTGCCTGTACTCACATGCCTGTGTTGTCCTTGCTGTTGCAGTTCGCATACACTGTGTAATTTTGCAGTTCATCATCCCCATAACAGCACCCACGTTGGAATCACGACAGAGGCAAGTATGGTGTATTAGTGTGTTTATTGTGATAATAGTGCATAGGATGGATTGTGCTGTACATGAATCTTGCAATCCCAAGTTCCTAGATGAATAGAAAGTCCAGGTAGACAGGATCCCCAGTATCGGGGCCACTGTTGTCTGACACATTGTTCCAACTTATACTCCCCATGCAATGTGTGGGAGTAGTGTTGCCATCAACAGGGTGAACAGTCTGTGCACAAAGGCGAAAATCCAGAACAGGTTCAGGCTTCCTGGGAGTTGCGCTTGGCCATCAGCCTCTCACTTTCCCCTCCTCGGACGACCCCTCTTCTTGGGGGGGGCCCTCAAGTGCAGGCTGCTGCGGTGCAGGGGACTCTCCGCCAGAGTCCTCCTCCCTCCCTGTGGCAGTTGCAGTTTGTTCGGTACCAGATGTTGTTGGCACACAGGGAGGTGTGGACTGGTTGCTGTTCATCTGGCGGAGGCATTGTAAAATGTCCCTGTGCACCGCCGTCATCTCATGTAGTACATCCCACTTGGACTCCACGCGGGTCATGTGGGAGTCCACACGTGACATGTGGGAGTCCACACGTGACATGTGTGACTCCACTTGGGACATGTGGGAGTCCAAGCGGGCATGATGGGCAGCCTGCTGCTGTTTGATGTCTCTGAGGAGCCCCACTACCTGGCTGAGCTCTCCGGTGCTGGACTGGTACGCATCAGCTATGCGTACCAGTTGTGGGTCTTCATGCACACCAGCAACGTCTGCAAGCAGCGACCTCTGTCTCCCACCCCTCCCACCACCCCTGCTGACATGTGCAGTGTGTGCAGTTGCACGCACAGATAACCCTGGTCCACCTTGGGGGTTGGTGGTGGTGGTGGTGTCCATGGCCCCAGGTTGGTCCAGGGTCACTGCGCTGGTGTTGTTCCTTATTCTGTCCATGTCGGCAGGGATGGTATTCGTGGTGACAGTCGTTGGAGGGGTGGGTGCAGGGGGTGCAGCTGGTGGACCTGCTGGTGCTGCAGCTGGTGGTCCTGCTGGTGCAGCATGTTGACTTGCACCGGATGTGCCAGGTTGTTCATCGTCCGAGGAGGACAGAGGCTGTACGACGCCAGTGAGCTCGGCATCCTCTTGAGCCTGGGACTGGGACTCCTCAGCGTCTGCTGCTGTGTCCCTATCATCACCTGTTTTTGGGAGACACAAACAATGTATGTCATGTTTCTGCAGGCATCAGTGGTTGACACACCTGACAGTTGTGACTGTGCCTCGGGGTGCGGGCCTGTACATTGTATTGTCCTAAGTCGTCACAGTCAGGGGTTGATATTGGTGTGGCACATTGTCCTGCATTATTTGGGCATTTCTATGTATTCTCTGGGGTGTGAACATGGTCTGCATTGATTGTGTTTGGTTGACAGCCAGACCTCCTTCCCACCCACCCACCCACCCAGTCAGTTATCCCACCATGGAACGTGCTTGCATTGCAGGGAGTGTAAGTTGTCTCTCAGGATGTCAGTCAGTGGTGTCCTGCTGTTTGTTGGTGCACAGTTGGCAGCAGGGCCTTGTGCTCCCCACAGCAGTAGCCAGTGTCAGCCATCTTGTGAGTCCTTCTCCACTCCCTGTGATGTGAGCATGGTTCAGGGTGGTGTTGATGGGCCAGTTGTGAGGCTGAGCAATGTCTGTGACTACGACTCCCATCATGCTATTGCCTCCACCCCCTTCCCAGCATGCCCATGCTTCCTTCCTTTTGACTCTGCTTCCCTGTGGGGTGGGCTGGCTGTGCTGACAGGATGGCTGGGAGTGTTGTCCTGGCAGTTGTTTGGCTAAGAGTCCCAAGAGTGTCCCTGTGCTTCACACAACATAAGCCAGGGTGGTGGTGCTTTGTGGGATCTTGTGTTAGGATGGAGGGCATTGCATTCTACCAGGTGGGTACTGTGGAGTTTGTTTTGGGGGGGGTGTGAGGGGAGGTGCTGGTGACTATGGTCAGTGCTGCAAGTCCCCCTTCCCACCCAGCCAGCCAGATATCCCACCATGGAACGTGCTTGCATTGCAGGGAGTGTAAGTTGTCTCTCAGGATGTCAGTCAGTGGTGTCCTGCTGTTTGTTGGTGCACAGTTGGCAGCAGGGCCTTGTGCTCCCCACAGCAGTAGCCAGTGTCAGCCATCTTGTGAGTCCTTCTCCACTCCCTGTGATGTGAGCATGGTTCAGGGTGGTGTTGATGGGCCAGTTGTGAGGCTGAGCAATGTCTGTGACTACGACTCCCATCATGCTATTGCCTCCACCCCCTTCCCAGCATGCCCATGCTTCCTTCCTTTTGACTCTGCTTCCCTGTGGGGTGGGCTGGCTGTGCTGACAGGATGGCTGGGAGTGTTGTCCTGGCAGTTGTTTGGCTAAGAGTCCCAAGAGTGTCCCTGTGCTTCACACAACATAAGCCAGGGTGGTGGTGCTTTGTGGGATCTTGTGTTGGGATGGAGGGCATTGCATTCTACCAGGTGGGTACTGTGGAGTTTGTGTTGGGGGGGGGTGTGAGGGGAGGTGCTGGTGACTATGGTCAGTGCTGCAAGTCCCCCTTCCCACCCAGCCAGCCAGATAGCCCACCATGGAACGTGCTTGCATTGCAGGGAGTGTAAGTTGTCTCTCAGGATGTCAGTCAGTGGTGTCCTGCTGTTTGTTGGTGCACAGTTGGCA
The DNA here is from genome assembly GCA_963921515.1 of Calotriton arnoldi. Lineage (NCBI taxonomy): Eukaryota > Metazoa > Chordata > Amphibia > Caudata > Salamandridae > Calotriton > Calotriton arnoldi. Next base: position 700,485 of record CAWUFW010009034.1, read on the forward strand.
GCAGGGCCTTGTGCTCCCCACAGCAGTAGCCAGTGTCAGCCATCTTGTGAGTCCTTCTCCACTCCCTGTGATGTGAGCATGGTTCAGGGTGGTGTTGATGGGCCAGTTGTGAGGCTGAGCAATGTCTGTGACTACGACTCCCATCATGCTATTGCCTCCACCCCCTTCCCAGCATGCCCATGCTTCCTTCCTTTTGACTCTGCTTCCCTGTGGGGTGGGCTGGCTGTGCTGACAGGATGGCTGGGAGTGTTGTCCTGGCAGTTGTTTGGCTAAGAGTCCCAAGAGTGTCCCTGTGCTTCACACAACATAAGCCAGGGTGGTGGTGCTTTGTGGGATCTTGTGTTAGGATGGAGGGCATTGCATTCTACCAGGTGGGTACTGTGGAGTTTGTGTTGGGGGGGGTGTGAGGGGAGGTGCTGGTGACTATGGTCAGTGCTGCAAGTCCCCCTTCCCACCCAGCCAGCCAGATAGCCCACCATGGAACGTGCTTGCATTGCAGGGAGTGTAAGTTGTCTCTCAGGATGTCAGTCAGTGGTGTCCTGCTGTTTGTTGGTGCACAGTTGGCAGCAGGGCCTTGTGCTCCCCACAGCAGTAGCCAGTGTCAGCCATCTTGTGAGTCCTTCTCCACTCCCTGTGATGTGAGCATGGTTCAGGGTGGTGTTGATGGGCCAGTTGTGAGGCTGAGCAATGTCTGTGACTACGACTCCCATCATGCTATTGCCTCCACCCCCTTCCCAGCATGCCCATGCTTCCTTCCTTTTGACTCTGCTTCCCTGTGGGGTGGGCTGGCTGTGCTGACAGGATGGCTGGGAGTGTTGTCCTGGCAGTTGTTTGGCTAAGAGTCCCAAGAGTGTCCCTGTGCTTCACACAACATAAGCCAGGGTGGTGGTGCTTTGTGGGATCTTGTGTTGGGATGGAGGGCATTGCATTCTACCAGGTGGGTACTGTGGAGTTTGTGTTGGGGGGGGTGTGAGGGGAGGTGCTGGTGACTATGGTCAGTGCTGCAAGTCCCCCTTCCCATCCAGCCAGCCAGATAGCCCACCATGGAACGTGCTTGCATTGCAGGGAGTGTAAGTTGTCTCTCAGGATGTCAGTCAGTGGTGTCCTGCTGTTTGTTGGTGCACAGTTGGCAGCAGGGCCTTGTGCTCCCCCCAGCAGTAGCCAGTGTCAGCCATCTTGTGAGTCCTTCTCCACTCCCTGTGATTTGAGCATGGTTCAGGGTGGTGTTGATGGGACAGTTGTGGGGGGGCAATATGTGTCACTGCGACTCCCATGATGCTATTGGCTACACTGACTTGGCCAGCATACACAGAATTCCTTCCTTTGAGTGGTCTTCACTGTGTGTTGGTGTTGTTGTGGTGGCTACATGTGTGGATGTGTGTTAGTTCTATTTGTGCCACTGCCTAGCTGTAGTTGTGGTTGTGTTTGTACATGTGTTGGCACAGTTGGATGTGACTTTTTTGATGGCATGTGTTGTGTTTATCTGACTGACATACACATTTTGGGATGATTCTGTTCTAGTTGCTGTGTAATTGCTATGTGTGCATGGTTTGACTCTCCCCTTGACAGTGATGTGTGTGTTTTGTGGCAGTTTATTGTGTACATTTGTTGTGTACTCACCAGGCTCTGGGATGTTCTCTAGTCCATATACGCTCACTGGCGGAAGGATGGCCCGCACCTTCTCCTCCCAGGGCCTGAGGTATATTGGCTTGGCAGGAGGGCCACTGCCGGTCTGTTGGCTGTTGCTGTAGTCTATCTTCAGCAGGTCCCGTACCCTCCTGCGCACGTCATACCACCTGTTCTGGATGTCCGTCTTTGTGCGCCGACATGATGATTGGGCGTTCACCCTGTTGATGATCCTCTCCCACATCTTGGTTTTCTGCGACATGGGGGTCTGTTGGACCAGAGTGCCAAACAGCTGTGGCTCCACCCTGAGGATCTCGTCTACCAGGACTTCCAATTCACAATCTAGGAACTTGGGATTCTTCTTGGGGGGCATGGTGATGGGTGGTGATGGTGAGTGATGTGTGTGTTGGTGTGCAGGTGAGGGTGTGTGAGTGTGTGTTTTGCTGGGTGTATGTGAGGTAGGTATTTGTTGGTGTGCTGCTGGTGTGTGGCTTGTGTGAGGGATGAGCTGTGGGTGTGTGGTTGCTTTCTCTTGGGTGCTGGCAGTGAAATGGCATTTGCAAAGGCTCATGGTAGTGATTTGTGTCCTTTATATAGGTGGAGTTGTGGGTGTGTCTTTGTTCTCTGTCCCCACCCCCCCCAGTATTTATTGGCTTGGTAATTGCTTGTTTGGCCTTTTTTTGGTTGATTTTTCCTTTGTGCTGTTTGTGTATGTTGGAAACGTTCTTGTGACCGAGTCGGACCCTGCATTGGTCTCGTACGGTGTTTTCCGTTTCGTTCACGCTGTGTTTGTGCAGTTTTGTATGCTGCGTACGCGTCGGTCGCGGTGTATTGTGTTGCTTCGGCTCGGTTTTGTATGCGTGTCGGTCGTACGGCTTGTCCTCCGTCCGACTCGGTCGTGTTTTTCGCGCCTTGCATCGTACTTTGCGGGTTGGAGTTGGCGGGTACGATTCGGTCGGATTTGTTCCGGGTGCGTGTCGGTCGGTTGGATTCGCGTGTTTTTCCGGCCGGATTGCTATTTTCCGAGCGGCTCGGTCGGTCGGCTTGGTTTCCTGACGTGTCGGTCGGATTTATCGCGGCTTGCATCGTACTTGGCGTGTCGGGCGCCACTGGTACGTGTCGGTCGGTATTTTTTCCGGATCCGAGTCGGTCGGTGCTTTTTCCGGCCCGAATCGGAATCGACCCCATAGTATGCTCAGATTCCTGGAGTGGGGGATAGAGTAATACCAAACATGGATCGCAGATTAGGTTTAATACTAGCTGCACACGAGGGTCTAGGTTCTACACACACAGGGATTACTGCAACAGTTTCATTATTGAAACAGCGCTATTGGTGGCCAGGTTTAACAAAGCAGATGAAAAATGTTGTCTTAAAATGCAACATCTGTCAGCAGATGAAGGGTTCCACCATAGTACATCCAGCGCAGTCACCTTTATTAACATCAGACAGACCACTAGTGTGTGTCTATCTGGACCACTGGAGCCCCCTACATTTGGATGGGGCTTACAAGTATATCTAGGTGGCAGTGGATTTATGCTCAAGATTCCTATGGGTATGGCCTCAGCGCTCGGCTTACGCTTGAACTGTTATAAAAGATGTGCGAGTCTTCATAGGGACATACGCAGTTGGCACATTACATTCTGACCGTGGCCCCGCGTTTAGCTCTAGGGCTTACAAGGAAGCCATGGAACGTTTAGGTGTAGCATTGTGGTACTCCTCTCCGTACCATCCAGAGGGAAATTTGGTAGTGGAGAGGAAAAACCATGACGTAAAGCAGTCTTTAACAGCAAGAGTATTAGGTTCGGGTGGAAGTTGGGTCAATCACCTATGTGGGGTACACTGTGCCCTCAACAACATGCCAAGACGTTCTCTAGGGGGTGTCACTCCTTATGAGGTCCTATTTGGGATGAGGATGTGGGTACCTGATCTCGATTGTGAAGGCACAGTGGCGGATGAAAAACCATTTGACATCAATAAACGTTTGGCTGTTTTACAGGATCTGAATGAATCCAGAGCACTACTAAGCAACGTGCAAGTAAAAAGGACCGCCACTGGGGAAGTCAAATCAGTCACAGCAAGACCTATCTGGATCCCAAAAGTCGGGGATCTGGTCAGAAAAAAGATGGAGGACAAGAAAGAATTTGGGCCATCCTACAGAAAGCCTGTACCTGTCCTGGCTGTCGAAGGAATAAGAACAGTACTTCTTTCGCCTCTTGCTGGCAAAAAGAAAAGAGATTCGTCTCCATTGATCTGATCAAACCACACTATGTGGCTGATACTGAATAGTAGGCCTCATGGGGTCCTGGGTAGCTGTTGATCTCCTCTCGCTACCATACAGGAAGTTCAGACAGAAAGACTCATAACATTCGAAGAGTCACCAATTCGAAGTAATGGAATTTACAACAATGAAATGGAACTCGTTCCTCTGGAAACAGATCTTCTGACTACAAATGAAAGACAAATATCAATTCGGCCTAACACCGATGTCTACATCAATATGCCTCAACAAGAGACACCTACCAGTTCAACAAGACCTGCTGAGCTACCAAAGATAGACCGAACTGCATCTGGCTACTTCATCCACTTTGATATCTTCTCTCTTGATCCCAGTGAACCTGAGACAACGCCAGCCCCAGTTTCCCGTAAGCAACAAACACGTGAATTCTACACTTTTCTGAAAAATACTTATTTAGTATCATCTTGGCTCCAGCTCTGGATCATAACTGGAATATTGTTTTTTCTGTTCTGGATTGGCCTAGTGACTGAGTTTTGCTTACTCATAAATGGAAAATATCTCCCAGAACTCTCTGCAGTATCAAACGTGAACTTGGTCCTGAAACCTCATACATCATCTCATCGTGAACAAAGAGACCTGTTTTCCATGAAAGCTGTTCCAATTGCTGATGGTATAGTTTGGGACAAAGTGGATTATGATGTATTTGGCCCGACTGAACTTTTGAAAATACCACATTTATTTAAAATTTCTCTAAATGATCTTACCTCCAGCACATTTTCTGATGATTGGGATTTTGAAACTGTAAATAATATGTTGTTTGATCTAGAAAAATTTGCTGCATTTTCAAGCAATGAAATGTTAGAGGACACATCTGATTTCGATAATATGTACTGTTACCATCATTATGGTCATCACTTTTTATATAAATCTAGTATTCCACAAAATGTTTTCACATACCACCAATGGGAACATTGCCCAACACCGCCAACATTTAGTTTTAGTTCGAAAACTTTTGCACAGAAATTTTCATATTTTTCCAGGTTTAACACTTCTGACCTGACCTCTTTTTACTATAAGGTTGCACCTACACCGGCACAGAAAAATATGTTGACTAACACCAACAGATTTATTATGCATCCTTTATTTCCCAACTGTCTAAACAGGGTTTCAACTTATGGAAGGACACTATATACACAAAATCAGTCTGGGGTTCCAAAGAATGGCAAGTTCAGGAAACAGAAGCACTATTTAAAGCGTGCCTCATTCCACAACAAATGATATTTCTGAATGAAACTGTGCAACAGACTTCCTGTCTTGGACTAGCCAAGAACAAGGATTTGAAAACACCATGGTTTCCCACACCTTCACACATCAATCTTACATCAAGTGGAGGGGATACAATAGATGACATTATGCAGTACAATACATCAGACCCCAATTGAAAGGGATGGTTAGTTTGGCCCAGAGATGTCAATCAAGATTCAGGGGTACAAACAAAGGGTTTAGTATCCACAGGCCAGACCCTCGATTTGTACAGAGAGAACATCCGGGGGTGGTGACATCATACAGTGTTGGGAAGTTGTGCCTCGATTGGCTAAAAACCTAGACACTGTCCCAAGTGAAACAGCACTTATCCTTACTCTCAGATAAGGTGGATCTAAGGGATTTTTATTAGGTCCCTGAAAGCCACGTCAGAAACGTTTCTATTATGCTGTCTATAATGAAATCTGGAAAATCTCTCAACAAGAAGCTGCGGAGAGACTTCGTGAAATTGATAGAATTAACCTAGAAAAGGCGTTAGCTGTAGTTGACAATGGTCTGACTACATTGACATCCAGGATTTATTCATTGTGAACATTGTATCTTCTGCTATAGATATACTAGAACAAGACTTGTCCATACACAGCACGGACAATCGCAACTACGTTCTATTATGTTATTAAGCTGGACGCTGCAATCAATGCGCCCTGGTTATGTGCCTTTGCGATTTATCAACAGTACCTCCCTATTTTCTGCATACAATCTAACTGAAAAGCAGATAACAATGGCACAAAGGGGAGCAAAATATACCATGCTGCACATTGAAAAACTTGACAAATTACCTTTTACTGTGGCAGAATCACCATCCACAGAATGGTTAATCCATGGCCATATAACACTACCTGTAACAACTTTCCAGTTTCAATATTGCCTAGAACAACAACAGGCAGGCAGATATGAAGCAATGGGTAGGGAATTCATCAAGGAATCTTGGGAATTGCCGTACAGATTTTGATGTATGAATGGGGACATAGAAGTGTTCCTTAGCGGTACCAACTGCGAGAATTCCTTAAGTGGATCTCTCATATGTCAGGATATCATGCTGCACGGGGCCTGTAATGGTTCATTTGCTAACTTATCCTGTCACTTGAAAGGTTCCCGTGCTGCCGTGATTAATCCAATGTTCAAGTTGCTTTCGAATGGGAGTTACTTGATGCTGAATGATCAAGGTTGTTGCGGGATGCTCCTGGGCATCGCATATCTTGTCACTGTAAGCTCCAGGGTTACTTGCTGTATGCAAGTATTGTTTCCACCTACCCATACAGTCAGGGAGGCGCCGTCACCAGGCTGGATTCAGTGAGGGTTCAGTGAGGGTTCGCCGGCTTGGGTTTCAGCTTACTCCCGGTCCAACTCTGGAAGTCGGACCTCCGGAACATTTCAGCCAGACGAACCTGGGCAGCAGGACGGCTCGCAGTTGAGGGTCACTGCTTGGTTGACCAGGTCGAGTCGGTCGACTTATGGAGCTTTGTTTTCAAAGTTGCTCCAAACTTCTGGAATGTCTTCCTGAAGTTCCTCAGTGAATTCCACTGTGTCCAACACTTACTCCAAGGGTCTGGAAGCGCCAAGATGTTCCTTGAAAGTTTGGGACTACAGTTCCCAAAATCTACTTGGACAAAACCTTACAAATCCAAGGGTAGTACTCCAAGATGGGGATTCCTGGTGGTGATGGTCCAGGTAAACTCTGTTAACTTGTAGCTTGCAGGAAGTCCACTCTCTAGTAGTTTTGAAGCAGGTTTGATCCACAGGGCTGTAGTACAAGATTGTGCAGCATGCGCAGTCAGTCAGAGTGCAGGGCCTGGTTGGTGCAAATCAAACTTCCAACATTAACCCTTCTTCTTCCGTAAGATTCAAGCTGCAGATCTAAGAGGCTCTGCCCCTCTCAGATACTTATTCCAAGTTCTCTGGGTCAAGCAGGAGAGCACTCCTGTCCAATGAGGTGCACGGTAACACCCCAGGGTATGACCACATCCTCCAAAGTGTGACACTATCTTCTCCCAGAGAGCACCATTTCTCCAAAATCCATCATGGCTGATTTTCCAGCAGAGAGAGAAGAACTAACCAAACTAGCTTACAGGATGGCGCATCTATATACGCTCCCTCCCCTTTGCATCTGGAAATTCCTGCCTTAAGCGTGCCATCTGGTAGGGCTGTAACTGGAGCTGTCTGTCCCTCCTCTCTTTGAAGAAGATGTTTTACTACACCCCACGGCATATCATTCCTATGTAGCAAAACCCAGTATTGCTCACTGACCCCCTGGGCTACTTATCACATTACCAAAGCAGCCTGGCTAATCCACTTAACTGTTACCAATCAGATCAGAGCACTAGAGGGTTGAATTTTGGCTTACAGACAAGAAAGTCTTATAACTTCTTGTCTGTACATTTAAGGATAAATTCAACAATACCAAATTGTTGGATTTATCAATACCATTCTAGGAAGTTCTGGAATTAACTTTTTTTCACCTCCTTGACATTAGTTGTTAATTAATAACGTCTCGCCATGTTAACCTATGAGGCTGGGGATCTGCAATGAGGAAAATGAACTGGGCAATTTCTCCAACATCAGTGCTTCTAAAACATCTTTTATAAGGACCCTACCTATATCTACAGGTCCCTCCATCCCTGGAACATGTAGGGGAGACTTTAGGGGTACTGACTATGTACAAATATTGCAGATCCCCACTCCACAGTGCTCCTAGCACAAAAGTCAATTTTCGGAAGCACTTGTGCAATTTCACTAAACCCAATGAATATAAAACTCATTTTTTAAAGGTCCTCCTTATAAATACCTGACTCCCACCCCTGGGACACCTAGGGGAAACCCTGGGGGTACCTAATATGCACAAACATTGTAGTTTACATTTTGGTGTCCCAAACACCAAAGTCAAGTTTGGGCACAATTTGCATTTTAAAAGCAGTCTTGCAACACAGGCCTGCTTTTAAACTGACCCCAGGCTTCAGCAGTGCACACATGCAAATGCATAAAGGGCTGCTAGCCTCTAAACTGCCATGCCCTTTTATATGCCAGGGTCTTAAAGGTAGTTTTAATACCCCTTCCTTATTTAGTACTAGGGCCTTATAGGGGAGGTCATGCCAATCATAGGGGTACCCTAACCCGTAGTGTACCCTAGTGTATGTAGGTGTTTTCACTGTATTATAGGTGTCTTTTCAGTATAGCACTGGCCCTGAGTCTGGTTAGGCAGAGCCCAGGGACAGTCAGAGTCAGTTACCACCAGTACCAGTCAGAAACAAGTTGCGGATGCCCGGGCACAGGATGACTTTGCAACAAAAGTAAATTGAGCATTTTCAGGAACAGTGAGTTCTCATTGGAGGTTAAGCTTGGGGTAAGGAGGGTGAGGCGGGGGGTAGCTTATGAATGGGATTGTAGTTATTACTAGATTAAGCAGAATGAAACATACCACACAACTGTCTACCTGCTCTAAAACCCTGGTGTCATGACAATGAGCAACGAGAATAAAGAGGTGAGAGAATGAAGAGTACACAGAGACTCATTCCTTATGCTGCTAAGCCAGGTACCTCCTTCTGAGAGGTCCTAAGGCAAGCCTCTTGAGCATGCTTTAAGGGTCATTTAAAGTTTGCGGAAAGGCCACCAAACTGTTTGGGCAGTGCCATGCCTCGGAAAGTCTGGCTTTAGCCTGCGTAGCAAACTGAGAGCTTTTTGTTGACCTGGCAGTTAAAGTTCAAGGAGCATGGTGGAAGCACTCTTGGCATACAAGCAATACACTCTTGCGTACAAGCAATGACAGGAGGGGACAACATCTTGGTGTCCTTCTTTTTGATTTTCAGAAAGTTTTATTTTTTATTTTCTGATGTTAATGAGCACAGATAAGCTCCATGGTGATAAGACTAGTTATGTAAAGGGGAACAGGGAAGTAAAAAATAAAAAAATAAAAAGCTTTCACCTTCAGCCTGATGACAAGATAATTTCAGTTTTTCTGAACATTAACTATTATGAAAGTCGAAAACTTGAAAAACGTGCTTTCGACAGCCATAAAAGGGCTTGGTGTTCTGACGAAACATAGCCTGCGGCCCTGTTGTGGATGTCACTAGCTTAAGGTTTCTGACAGCAGTACAAAGTGAGGCTTTCAGGAATGCAATGGATCAAGCACTTCTAAATGAGGTGTCAGGCTGCGATTTGGTGTAGCAGGGCATCAGCTGGTTCTGTTAATATTTAAATGGACCTCTGTGATTAAGCATCTCGGGGTCTCCTGCCTTAATGGAATGTGAAGGGTGTATGTCAGATAGACTAATGGGGCCTGAGTGGATGTTTAAATTTGGGACATTCATTCTTGTTTTCTTGAGAGTAATCTATGCATTCAATCACCTCTTCACATTAAACATTTATATTTTCCATTATGTTAAAGAAGGTGGCTACTCAGTGGTTTCTGTGTTTTGATATCTCGTTCTGAACTCTTTATTATCATTTGCCCTTCGGATTCTTCTTTCTCTGATTTTTTGCTTTATCTCCCCCATTGTTATCTTGAGCACTGGTCAGACGATGATAAAATCTTCAAGCGTCTCCCTAATCTCCACGAGAAGGTGCAGGGTTCACCCTCACAAGTCCATAAGGATGTCTTAGAGTTTGAGGGTTCATTCTGAGAGTCTACTCAGTACAGCTCTCATACTCTCTTCTCTGCTGTCAAAGACAGTTGGGTTGAGAGGTTTAAAGTGCACATGTTTTGCTGGCCATCGCAAGATGGCCGGCCAAAGAGCCATGCATACTTTAAAGTGCCCAGGCCATCAGTCTTCTCTGCTGCTGCATTTAAGCAGTGGCCCCGTCCTGAGGCTTGGCTTGGAACGGAGGTTTGCAGAATCAATGAAAAATAAAATAGTAATAATGTCTGTTGCCATTTTATTTTACATCTGCGGGCATTTAAACTAGTGGGGCGAGGCTCCTCCATCTTAACGGAGGAGCTGCCCCTGGACTGCTGCCATTGTGGTACAACTGAGATATGTGCAAGGGCTATATTCAAGGGAGTAGCCAGAAAAATAAAATACCCCCCACTTTGACCCATATATGGTAATAAATGTGCAAGTAAAGTGAGCAACCCGAACACCTCTGATGAATTTCCATGTTAATGGTACCCATGTGGAATATTTGCAGAAAATAGTGCAAAACAATGAATATTATTGCATGATTGTAAGGGGATTTGGCCCAAAACTCCATATTTACCAGCACTGACTTATTTCTCTCGTTCATCCTTTCCATCTTCTTTCTTTACTTTTATGCGTCTTTTCTTTCTTCTTTCGATCATATTTCTTTTGTTTTTTTGTGTACTTCATTCTTACTTTCCATCTTTTTTTCCTTCTGTCCATTCTTCTCTCATTCAATTTGTCCTTTATTCTTGCTTTCTATCCTTCATATCCCTTTAATACGATAATGCTTCTCTCATTCATTCCATTTGTTGATTCTTTCTCTTCTTTCCTTCAGTTGCCCATTTTCTTAAGTCACGTTTCTTCCATGTTATTTCAGTATATTTTTCTGCTTTCCATCTCTCTCTCCTTCCATTTTTCTTTTCTCTTTTTTCATCCTTTTCCTTTCCACCTTCATTCTTTCTTTTTTTCATTACTCCTTTTTTTAACATTTTTTTCTTCTTTTCCTGTGTCCTTTTGTATCCTCTTTCTTTCATTGTTCCCTTTTACTTCCTTTTTCATTATTTTAATTTTCCTTTGAGCTGTCTAACTCTTTTTTTCGTTGCAATTTTAATAATTTCTCTTTTTTATCTGAAAGCGTTTGCAAACAATTTTTATTTTGCTCCTTCTCCCACATCTATGTCATTGTAGTTAATTCTTGCAGAATTTGTTAGGTTCTCCTTCTGACCTGTGATGGCCTTCGTGCCAGAGATGAAAGTAAAGAAGGGCCATAAAACTATTTAATCTGCTCCAGTAGCATTGCAGCTAAAGCTGGATTAGGGGTTTTTCACTACTACGTTGGGTACATTTACAAGATTTGGTTTAATAAAGCAGGCTGATGTTGGGTTACAGGAAAAGGAGAATCCTTCAGATGCTTTTTTTTTCATAATATAAGACCCCACCGGAAGATGACCTTCCGATTCATGAGGTCATTCAGGATATGTACTTAAAAGAGTGGAAGGTTATTAATAAAATGTGATTTCTACTTATTCCATCTAACAGATACCCTTTGGATATATTTGAGGAGAAATGTCCTCAGATGCCCAAAACAAATACGATCTTAGAAAGTATGGTGTCTCCGGCTTCTTTGGCATCCATAGAGGCGTCATTGGGGGGTCCTGTTGACAAGAAAATTGAGGCTTCCCTCAAGAGGTCTTATGCAGCCTCAAAATTTGCTCTTTATGTAGCTGGTTATGCTGCTTATTCTATGCAAAGTTTGTTTATGGATTTTCAGCTCTTTTTTAATTGCTTGAATGACAATAGGGATCCAACTGAAATTCTTTTGATTTCCCTGGTCTTTGAAGAATTTCGCTGGGGTGTCAATTGCAGCCAGATATCATCTATGTCTCAAATTCTGGAAGCTAGAGCAATCACAGAAAAACTCATCATGCAGCTGCAATTCACAGGTGATAAACTCTTTTCATCTCAGCTAGAGGATCAAGAAAAAAAGGCAGTGGAAGAGTAAAAGATGTTGCAGCTATTCAAGGCTTTCCACACAAAGACATCATTTATTAAAAAATGCATGGCTAACAGGTTCACTAACAAGCAGCTCTTTTCATGCCGGACTCGAAGTCGGAGGGGGGGATTCACAGTTGCAGGAAAATCTCAATTACAGGTGTTGCAGTCCCAACAACCACAGCAGCCTAACAAATGACAACGCCTTTTGTATAGTGGGGGGAAGAATAGCCCACTGTTTCAAAGTTTGAGAAGGTCTCATTTCAATCAGGTGGGTGCTCAAGATTGTCTAACAGATAGAATTTCTTGCTACTCCAAAAAATCCTTTATTGTGTCAAGACTCCTCTTCCTAAATACTTGGTAAAGAGACACTCAATACTAAAGGGAATCCAAGCCTTTTTGCATAAAGGAGCCATAATGCTAGTTCCCTAGGAGGAAAAATGTCAAGGCTTTTATTCTACCTTGTTTATTGTTTCAAACCCAGTAGGGAATTTCTACCCGGTTTTGAACTTGAAAACTCTGAACAAATCAGTCAAGAACTTGAAGTTCAAAATGATCTTACTTCAGCTATCATTCAATTGCAGCTGAAGGGGATTACCTAATGACACTGGACCTACAGGATGCCTATTTTTGCATCCCGATTCATTAGGACTTTCAAACGTTTCTTCGCTTTGTGATTGAGGACCATCATTATCAGTTGAAGGTTCTTCCATTTGGTCTGGCAAGTTCACCATGAGTCTTCACAAAGGTACTAGCACCTCTGATTGCCCATTTTCACTTACAAGGTGTGCATGTATATCCATATCTGGATGATTGATAATTCTGGCATCTTCTTTTTCCATGGCTCAGGACCAGGGCAAGGTGGTGTTCATGACTCTCTCCTCCCTGGGCTTTTTGCTGAAGGAGAACAAGTCTGATCTTTTCCTGCCTCAAGCAAAGACATTTATAGAGGCTTTGCTCAATACAGAGGAACCAATGGCGTTTCTGCCCCGGAGAAGTATGGGGAATCTACAATTACACTGTCTCCAACAGCAGTCGTCAGCTCAAGCTAGTGTGGATCTACAGGTTCAAAAGAGGTCCCTCTTTTTGATTTTTTTTGATTTTCCCAAAAACACCAGACGTGGGGGTTGTTTAAAAAATAAAAGAAAATATCCCTGAAATGCTGTGAATTTTCGCTTGAGCAGTAGGGATATTGTTTGTTTATTTTTCATTTATTTTCTGAAGTTCATGGACGCGGATAAGCTACATGGTGATAAGATTAGTGATGTAAGGAGAAAGAGGGAAGTATAAATCAACAAAATATATTGTTTTTAGCTTCTGCCTGAAGGCAGGATGGTTTCCATTTTTCTGAGTAATTCCTATTAGCAAACACAATTACTTACATAGCTGCCAAAAACATGAACAATATGCTTTCAAAAGCTATAAATAGGGCGCTCATTCTGATGAAGCATTGCCAGCAGCCCTGTTGTGGATGACACTAGTTTAAGGTTTTTTACAGCAGAACAAGGTGAGGCTTCCAGGAACCCTAAGGATCTTGCATGTCTAAATGATATGTAAGGCTGCGGTATGGTGGAGCAGGACATCAGCTGGTTCTGTTAATCTTTAAACGAACACCTGTGTTTAAGCAACTCAGGGTCTCCTGCCTTAAAGGAAATTGTGCGCTGTGTTTGTCGGATAGAATAATAGGGCCTGAGTGGAACTTTATATTTGGGACATTCATCCCCGCTTTCTTGAGACTAATCTATGAATTCAATCACCTTTTCACATTAATCTTTTATATTTCCATTATGTTAAAGATGGTGGCTCACTCAGTGGTTTCTGGGTTTTGATCTATCATTAGGAACTCTTTATTATCGTTTGCACTTCGGATTCTTCTTTCTCTACTTTTTCGCTTTACCTCCCCCATTTTCATCTTGAGCACTCGTCAGACGATGATGAAATGTTCAACCGTCTCCCTAATCTCCACGGGAACGTGCAGGATTCACCCTCACATGTCAATAAGGATGTCTTAGAGTTTGAGGGTTCATTCTGAGAGTCTACTCAGTACATTTTTCATACTCTTTTATCTGCTGTCAAAGACAGCTGGTTTGAGAGGTTTAAAGTGCAATGTCTGTCTGGCCATTACAAGATGGCTGGCCTAAGAGACATGGGCACTTTAAAGTGCCCAGACCATCACTCTTCTCTGCTGCTGCATTTAAGCAGCGAGCCCGTCCTGATAATATGCGCAGGACAGAGGTTTGCAGAATCAATAAAAAATAAAATAGTAATAATGTCTATTACAATTTTATTTTTCATCTGCGGGCATTTAAACTAGTGGGGCGATGCTCCTCCGCCTTAATGGAGGAGCTGTCCCTGGACTGCTGCCATTGTGGTACAAATCATTAATCTCAATGGGGAAACCCAGTAATGCACAGAACCTGGGGATTAATATGGTATAAGAACTGTGGTTCTGCTACCTCAACACTTATTTCTTTTGTTTAGTCTCCCTTAGGTGGGACCCACACCAAATGTTAGATTGGCACAACACTGAAACAAGAAACAACTGTTTTGCAAAATATATTGAAAAAATCATTTGCTTGAACACTCTATTAAACCAAACACATATCCGACATACACAACAAACATAAGTGATAATCTAAAATAATAACATACAAAGGTGATAGATTGTGACTGTACACATCACGACACTAAAGAATTTACACACAAAAAACATGAAATCATCATTTGGTCTTTGCAATATCTTTGTAATACTAGCAACAGAGAATACCCTAGCAAAACCTCCTTTTCTTTAATGGGTCTTGTTGGGAAAGGTTGCTAAACCATTAACGTCGACGTTTCGACCCCTGTTACATGTGTGCATAATAATGACTGTGGGGTCTTCTTCACGACAAGAGATAGTTGTGTATGCCCTTTATGAAATTTAGGTCAAGAAGCCCAGCCGGGCTTCTTGACCTTTCAGGATATCTCAACTGACTGGAAAATTCTTCCTCCTTTTGAGCACTGTCGCACGAGTTGAATAAAGGTTCCACTGTCTAAACTATAAATATTCGAAAATTTGCAAGGTAACAGGGGCAACTGCTCCCCGTGAGCCTCCGGCAATATAGGCTCAGATAGCAGAAAAGAGGCTTTTAATTGTCCATCTCTATAAGACCTGGATATATCCAGTGTCAGTTAAGACCCGACCATATTCGGGGTATTATCACCGGCACCGGCTCGAAGTCTGTACGAGCTGGTGCCGGAGATAATTTTTATTTGCTGTTTTTTTGCTCCAAAAATTAACCACTGTTGTGAAGCATGGTTTTAAATTGTAATCCGAACTTGATGATTGATATTGTGGCATCTTCTTTTTCCAAGGCTCAGGCCCAGGACAAGGTGGTGTGAATGACTCTCTCCTCCCTGGGCTTTTTGCTGTAGGAGAACAAGTCTGATCTTTCTCTACCTCAAGCAAGGACTTTTACAGCTGGTTTCCTGCACTCAGAGAAACCAATGGCATTTCTGCCTAAGGAAAGGACCGGAAATCTACAATTACACCATCTCCTTCAGCAGTCTTCAGCTCCAGCTCGAGAGTGGCTACAGGTTCAAGGGATGATGTCAGCCCACACAGCAGAAGCCAAGACTCTTGTTCAATATATCCTCGCACACTGGTCTGCTGCTTCAGCGGATTATGAGGTAATGATTCCTATATGCCCTCACTTGATTCCTGTTTTTCAATGGTACCCTTCTCCCAAGAATATGAGCACAGTGGTCCCCCTACCAGAGTACCTTCCATTTGGTTTAACAACAGATGCAAGTGTTTGGGATTAGGGGTCATTATAGTGGATCAAGAGAGCAAGGAAGTTGGCCCATGGCAAAATCACGCAACCCATCCAATTGGAGGGAGTTGGCAACCACTGAGAGAGCTCTTCACAGCTTTTGACCTTGCCTGCCAAGGAAACCGGTGCTGGTGTGAACAAACAACCAACTGGCAAAGGACTATATAAATTGACAAGGGGACACGAAGTCTCAGAATTTAGCATGCTTAGCCAGCAACATTCTCCCGTGGGCAGATATCCATCTTATTTCGCTTCGGGTGATGTATTTTTCAGGGGTTGTCAATCAGTCAATCAGTCAATTAATTTCCATTTTGGTCTACAAACTTTTCAGTTCATATCCAATTCATTCACTCTAGATTTGTTCGCATCTTCACATAATGCCCTTCTTTCCCGGTTCTGCACAGTGAGGCCATGTCCCATCGCTTGGGGTGTGGATGCATTAACACATCCGCGGCCTCAGGAGCTGTTGGTGTTTCCATTTCTCCTCTTCAAGAGGGTGCTTTAGAGGATTCAACGGGAATCAATGACTATAATTCTAATTTCTCTTTATTGGCTAAGGAGGCCATGGTTTCCAAAGTTGACAGATTTAGCAACATATCCAGGCCTTCTTCTTCCTCTGGGTCAGAGTCATCTTCAATTCCCAGTATTTTCACTGAAGCAAATAGGTCGGATAAAACTGAAAGCTTGGAGACTGAAAGGGTTGGGTTGAAATGCTTAGGGTGCTCCAGGGAGGTTGCGTGTGATATCCTGGCAGGCACTGGAAGCATTTTTGCTCTTAGTGTTCAGGTTTGGGCTTGGGCTCAGACTGTGATGTCCCATTCAAGATTCTGGATTTCTTACAAGATAGCTTCACTAAGGGTTTAGTCCCGGCTACACTCTCCTCCCAATGAGCAGTGATTAAGCCTTTTAGAGTCTGGAGGCGATTTGTCACCTAGTCTTCCTTTAGTTTGGAGACTTTTACGTACTTTTCATTTAAAGAATGCTAGCAAGTTCCTGCCTACTCCATTTTGAGATTTCTCAACTGTTCTTGAATGGTTACAAAAGGAACCCTTTGAACCTATGGAATAAGTGGATATGTCTTGGGTATCAACTAAAATTGCATCCCTTGTTGCGATTCCTTCTGCTAAAAGGATTGGGAAGTTGTCTTCATTACTCATTTATTACCCTTATCTTAAATTCTTCCCAGATTCCCGGATAAGGTTGTTTTTCGACAAGATACCAAAATCAAACCTAAAGATCAATCTATGTTTCATTCTACTCAGGAGATTGTTCTTCTGATTTTTCAGTCTTTATATAATGTTCCATCTTCATAAGACATCAGGAGAGCATTGTTTATTTTATCTGGGGAGACCTCAAGACTTCAGATCCTCTCAGTTCTTGTTTGTTTCTTATGGTATTGCCAGCTGTAGGGGAAAAAAGCATCGTCTTCCACCATCAGTAGATGTGTACGACTGGTGATTTCTCAAGCCTGTGCAACCCTGGGATTGGAATTACCAGGCAATGTGGCGGCAAGGTCAACCAGAGTGGAGGCAGCATACTGGGCTGAACCAGCTGGGGCTTCCTTACAGGATATCTGTAGAGCTGCCAAATGGACAATTTCTTATCACGTTCTTGTTTCGTTATAAATTGGACATGTTTTCAACTGCTATGGATAATTTTGTTTCTTTAGTTTTAGCCATCAAATAGTTATACAATAATTTTTGTAATACATTTCCTTTCTGGCAGCATGTTACAGTGCCTGCCAATTCTTGATTTGCTATATCCTCACACTGAAAGACTGTAACGTGGAGAGCAGACATGGGGTGATGAACCAGTTACTTACCAGTAATCTTCATAACCCTGAGGATAGTCCTCCACATTAAAGTTACTCCCTGCATCCTTCCTCTCTTGGACACATTTGATAGGCTTGAATGGAACAAGAGGCAGAGGAAGAGGGAGGAATCTTTTGGGGATGACACACATAAATTTAATAGAAAGATAAAAAAGTATTGCGAGCATTCTGTGGGAGGTGGGGCAAACTCTCTCTGTAAGGACTATAACAAGGAGAGTTATCCTGAGGGTAATAAAGATTACCAGTAAGTAATTGGTTAAATCCTTTCCTTTTAAAACTCCTCTGTCTGTCAGTCTGCACAGTTATTGGGACAGATGTCATGATGGCAGCATTGAAAATCCCCTACTCTGTGCTGTTTTGGTAATTTAATAATAATTACAGACAGAAAACACACAATTTTATATTTGTAAAAATCGTTAGAACTGAAAATTGGGAATCTTATTTATAATGCTGGAAGTGCTCCTTACCTGTCAGAAAGTTTGTTATATTTAGTTGTTTTTATCCTTCTTTGAGTGGCTGGGATTCTTATGTCAGTTTAGAGATGCCTGGCTGGTCAAAATAAATTTAATTTTGACTAGTGGATCATAGGAGTCAGTGGATGGATGAACGGGTGGGCAAAGCCTCAGGAAAGCTGTAAATTGTTTGTGATTGAAGAGCTGATAAGCCTTTCTTGAATGTTGTCAAAATCTTCTAAAGGTCTTTGCAGGCTTTTCAACCAAGTCCTATTTGGTGAAGAATATCTTACTTTGGCTGAGCAGTCTTGGGTACACATATTCATCTTGTTCGCTCAAACTTATTGTGTACACATTATAGCTTCACTATTAAGAAGGTTTGAGAAAAAATAAAGTTTAAGCTGAAACTCTAAAACAATTACACACTGTCTACAACAGCCTACATCTAGAAATATAGAACAAGGGGGAAGTTTCCGGGATGACGTCACCACTATTTTACAGGTTGTTAAACCTAGGGAGCAAAAGGCTGTTAAATGGCAGAATGTGCACTAAGCTGGCGTTCAGGGAGTTGGCAGCCACTGGGAGAGCTCTTCTCAGCTTTGCACCTTGCCTGCCAGGCAAACCAGTTCTGCGCTAACCAGAAGATCTGCAAGACTGCTGTACTGGATAATCCTTACATGAGACAGAGAATATATGTGTTCATTAGTACCTGTTATTATCTGGTCAATGGAACTCCCTCCAAAATACCTACACAGTTCAAGTAGGCAGACTAGTTAGGGCCTGCAAAATGGCCCAGCATCAATTTTGTTAATCAACTTAATTGCAACATGTCTTTCTGATCAATTTCAGAACCTGAAGGCTTATCACTAACTGTCATGTGAATACAAGTGGCCTGAACTGTAGAACCAGGAGGGCTTAAATTTGTAGCCTCCCTATGATATGTTTTTCCTCAGTTTAGCTTATTGTTGATTTGACATTAGTAATTCAATCGAAACAGCTCTGACATCCAAAGGATTAAAGATAACTAGTTGATTTCCCCGTCGAAACCCATGTTACATAAAGATTCCAAACGTATTGGTCATTGTCTTAATACTGCTAATCATAATGACATCTTCAATTCAGTCTCAGATTGCTTTGATGTATGCTTTATGTATTTCCCTCCGTATTCTGCTTGTATACTATCCACTTATCACACATTTTCTGCTGCTTTTTTGGTACATCCCCTGGCCTTATATAATTTGGGAGTTCTATTATCTGACTTTTGACTAGCCCTCCCGTCCATTTCGATATACTGGGGCTGTCTGCTTCTCCGGTACTGTACGATGTCTCTCTTTCCCTTGATAAGCCTTAGGTTCAAATATATTTTTGTCCAGTCCCTCATCTTCAACATGTTTGAGTAGCACTTTAGCTCTACTTTGGGGGGATCAGCCTGTACGTTACCATGCGTAATGTCAAAATGAAGGAATCAACCTGAATGACCAGATTGTGTGAAGTGATCCAGCAGAAGCACCAACACAATTTATTCACCACACCATAAACTCAAATCTCAGTAATATACTTCACCACAACACAGAGTTTGGACCCATAGAAACTCTACTTTCCACTTACAAAATATGAGGTCCTCCGATAGATCTTTGTAAGAGCTAATAGGGATAGTTTGAAGCAGAAGCCATTCCTTCATGAGGACCTGTAATGAAGAAATACCCATCTAGCAACAATAATCAATATCCATAACTTATCAACAATATTCATCAATAAGTAAAACCAAAACTCAGTATAGTTATCAAGGCACTTTTATCTACATTTTCAAGATGAATGGTCAATACACAAAACACAATTAGAATTTTCATTACTTGATTATTCAATTGAATGCAGGTAAATTCACAACACAATCACAGATTAAAGCAAATACATTATAAATCAAATATGCTGGCATGAGAGGGGAGGGAGAAAAATAATGAATACACATTGCAATTTAAGTATGCAATTTCAGGAATCATACGAACCACAGTTCTGATGTAGATTATCAAGACGGAGACGCAAGGTGGACTAAAGCACAGCGTGCAATAGTCTGGAATAATTAACCCTTCAGCCAAAAGGTTTAGCCTTCACAACTTCACTAACCGAGGGAGTGCAGGGGAAATCAGGAGAGTTCAGTTTAGGATAGTCAGAGTTCGGACCATAGCATGTCACGCTCAAGATTTGCATGGAAAATAGCAACCGCACACGTCCTTTTCCCACGAAGTTTTTGAACTTCTAAATGTTCACCATTTCAGCACCCAAAAGTAGCTTTTGCACAGTTTTACATAATTCTATTGGTTGTGATCCATGGTGTGATCGTGGAATGATCATTCTTCAGCCCAAATCGTCCGGAACCTACACATAATACTTTTGTTCATTGTATACAGTTTCAAAGAATGTACAATATTATTTTTACCTCGGAAATAGGAGGCACACTTGCAACTTAACTTGTCCACGCGCTCGCTTCCGAGTTAGCTTGCAACAAAGTTGACACATTTATTCATAGAGAGAGGATATTCAGACAGTAAGAAAGAAAGAAAACTTCAGTGATAATACTTGTAACTAGAGAAATCAAGTCAGCATTTTATTCCATTTCGAAGTAAATAACGAAGGACAAAATACATTTCTCTAAGGCATACAATGGAAAGACACAATACATTTTGAGGCCTACATAGAAACCCTTAAACGTGTTAACTTTAAAACATTCGAAGAAGCATAAACACATAAGAATCTATTATATCTATCATTACACTATATTTTATAAGCATAGTCTAATCGTATTTCATTAATAAACAGACAGTTTCTCTTTGCAGTTTCGAATTTACTTTTTGAGAAAACACAGCAAAATTCATTGAAATGGAGCAATCTTTTAAAATCAATATTTTGCTAAAAACCCACCAACTGCATTATTGCATTTTGCATTATTATCATAACTCATTAATAGTTTTTCTCTCTCTATCATAAATCTCTCAGTTTTACCAGTTTGCAACCCTTCTGCATGCTTTTACGATGGAGTTTCGAAAACTCTCAGTGTTTCAATGAGACACAATGCTAGTCATGATTTTATGCATATTAAGTAATTCACACGCAATGAGCAGGATTTGACCAAGCAAAATCATTCTTAAATATTCATGCTCCATCAGAAGTAGATCGCCCTCTTCTATTTGGCACCTCAGGCAATAAGGACTGGGGCTGTGTGTCATTTATCAAAGTGACTTAGATAAGTTGTGTGTAGATATTTAAATTGTATCAATCAATATCTTACTGAAATCGCTGTCCCTTGTGGGCGAGGAGGGTATAGGAGCGAATGTCCACTCCTGTTTCTAAGGGGCAGATGTCTGCTTCACATTTTCACCTTAGTTTGCTAAACATATCAGGGTATTTATTACTAGAATATTTCATATTACAGATATTTTTTTTTCTAGTGGTATAAGGGCCTCGAGTGGATTAAGTTTGAGGATTTCAGTGCTATGTTTTCTCTACGATGAGACGGCATGTCTGACTTGCAAGCAAGTAATCCAAAGCCAAGCACAGCTCACTCTTTGCTGGATGTAAAGAGAAGACTTGATCGAGAATGATAACAAAAGGAGTGGATTGTGGAGGAAGATGTAGGTGCAGCTGTTGGAGAGCGACATTTGGTAGCGTGCTACCCTCATACAGGGGGAGTTGCCCATTATTAGTAGGCGGGGTAGAACAAGAGTGTTGTTATGTTCCATATAGGT
This sequence comes from Calotriton arnoldi, assembly GCA_963921515.1. Lineage (NCBI taxonomy): Eukaryota > Metazoa > Chordata > Amphibia > Caudata > Salamandridae > Calotriton > Calotriton arnoldi. Next base: position 722,114 of record CAWUFW010009034.1, read on the forward strand.
ACCCCAATATAGGCTCAGGCAGTCACCTAACCTTTCACCTATATTCTCCCCTACCATTACACTACATAACGGTTCTTAGTACTGACCTTTCACCTAGTTATGGTAATGTCCAAAGATGACATGGGGTTTTCTCCGAAAAGCCTAAGCCTCAATCATTATCCATGAGGATTCTTGGAATCACAGCAGGACAGCAGGTCTACCATCTCCTGCATAATAACTATGTATAAGGGTCATTACTTTTGTCATCTTAGTCTAACACGACACAGAGAGGTACATCCCCAGGGGGTACCACTTTGGTAATATATATACACCATATCTTGCTGGGGTAGTCAGAGGAGAAAAGGACTTCCATGCCAACACACTGACGTGAGATGCTGAGGCTCCTGCACGCAGACACTCCAGCTTGCAGTAGTCTGACATCCCTTGCAGGGTGCCCATCTCGAGACCAAGACGGGGTCCCACAGTCTCTCACTTCAGGTAATGGGGTTGAGTTTATCCTAGAGGGATTCTTGGCTTTACACCCATATACATGCTAAGTACACTTAGGTACATCTAGTTAGGATCACATCGTAGGAGTACGCATTTTACTGTCATGTATTTTATATACTTGCCTGTATTCATTGTTTTAGAACAATGGTAGAAATCTACCATCCTTTTACTTTGTTAGTGTTTATAATCATTTATATCTGTTACTGTCTAATGGCTGTTTCAGCACACCTATTTTACACTAGAATGACGCTGGTTCAATAAATGCTTATTGAAAACGTCCCCACAGTTTATTCTGTGTATCTCTCTGAGACAAAGTAAGCACGAGTGACTGAGCGAAAAGTAGTACACTGTTTCCACGATTCTGAAAGATCAGGGTTGTCATGTTCGATAGTTGCCAAGAACTATTCTCTCCTTGGTAAGAGGGGTTTCTATTGGCACTATGAGGTAGCTGGTATACAGGCTAACATACCCGTTAGGGGTGTCTAGAATCAGTCTTACCCCAATCCTACGGTGTATGTTGTACAAACGCGCAGATCTTATATATTTATAGGAACTACAAAACATGGTGCTGCCAACGTTGGTTTGGTACCTATTTAACAGTCAAATCTGAGTAGTTCAGTCGTGCTTTTCTCAGAGACCCCTACTCACATTTCTTCAGAGACGTCTAGAGTGGGAAGGGAACTATCCACCACAGCTGAGTAGGCAAAAATCCTATTTATTGGCTTTAGGTTTATAAAGCTTGAAGGACAAAAAGTTCCTATTGTGCATAAAACCTTATCACAGTTTCCTTGAAACTCTTCTTTGAGAATTTTTTTTTTCTCAACAATGGCTGACGAAGATGCCGCAGTGCCAGCACAACGTGCTGCAGTCGGGGAGGAAGAAGGGGAAGGTGAAATTAACATTTCAGAAAATGTCAGGTATGCCCTTACTCAAAAGCTAACGGACAATGGAGTCACAGCTAGGGTTGGGACAGTAGCTTTCATGATTGAGGCTCACGACTCATATAGAACAGAGCTATACTATTCATGTGTTAAATTCCCACAAGCAGATGCACAATTAAATACATTTCATTCTTACACTGAAGATGAAACACCAAATGAATACTGTCCATATGAGGACATTGAAATTCCACTCACCTACCAAGAGCACATAAATAGGTTTAAAGGCGCCCTCCCCCACACAAAAAACAAAGTAAGACTAGGTCCACTCGGAAGAGATGGGGCCACTTGGTGTGTCCTTGCGGCTTATACACTGCATCCAAACATTGACACAATGCCAGTGGCAGACTGTTAGAATAGAAAAATCCTACCTATGTATTATTTCATGTATGTTACCATTCGCAGCGCCATTTTATATGTCGGCGCCATTTTGGGTTACCATCGAAACTTATACTCTGCCATTTCCGAGAAAAGGTCCCTGTTGTGTTTCATTTCTCCACGGTTGGGTATTGCTTCACTAAAGAATAGATTGTTCTGTGTCTAGTGGCGGGCACAGGCAGAATGAACTTGATGGCTAGATAGTGTGTGCCCGGCTCCAGAATCAAAACTTTTTGTATTTCACTGTTTTGCCTCATCTGCTTGGAAAATTCCACTATGGGCGTGCCTTCATTGATTCTGAAATGTACATAATGTATCTCAATGCTTGTTGATGTCAGTCCTTCTGCAGCACTCCTAAGCGGCTGGGCAGACCTGGCTCCACTCTGAGTGTACCTGAATTAACAGATATTGGTTTGTATTCTCTAATGTCTGACCGACTCTTCATTTGGTATGGAAGGCTAAGAGGTGGCGATGAGTGACCCTAATCGGGCCAGGGACTCCTTCGGCTGAGTGACCCATCCCCTTCCGCGGATGGGGGGGAGATCGAGGCCATCATCGGGTCAGACTGACGGTTCAGGGATCCCTGTATGAGGAGCATTGATTGCTCGCAGCTGCCCCTTCTGTCCTGCCGGATGGTGCTCGCCCAGCGGTCATCCCAACTGGAGTCCTAAATGGCGAAACCCTTGGATCTAACCGTTTGGTCTGAAGAGTCGGCAGTGGAGAATTAATTCGTTTTGACCTGCATATATCAGGTGAGTTTGTGTTTTTTTTTTTTTGTGGATATGGTACCATTTTGGCTTGCATTCGTTATGGTCTGAAGACCGTCTTTGGGATGAAAGCATTTGCACTTGCTTTGCCAGGCATAAATAGTGAACTTGTTTTCATTTGAAAATGCCTGGAGTTAGCAAACTGATTTATTCGTGCTGTCGTTGTTGCTCTGCAGATGCTCGATTTGAAGAAGCTCAGCCTGCGCCTCCAAAAGGCACTCCAAATTTTGATATGTATGTAAAGCATGGTCTTGGCCCTATTATGTTTAGTACATTATGGCACAAATATACGAGGGAAAATGGCGAGTTGCAGTGGCTGTTAACGGGCAATTTTGATGAACAGAAGATTGGGTATTTACAGGAACAGTTATTTAAGAGACGAAGTAGACAGTCTATGTTTGATTCTCTTAGAATGTGGAAGAAGGCAGCTAGGCAGAGACAATTGAAGTCTGACAAAGAGGCCAGGAAAGGGAAAATGCATACACTGACTCAGAAACCTGTAGCATATAATAGAGAAAAACAGGAAAAGGGAGTTGAATGTGAAGATAGGAGGTTTAGATTGCATATTGATAAATCATATTTGGCTCAGGAGGAGACTGATACTTTCGTGGAAGAACTGTTAGATACTCGTCCCTCGCCTCTATATGCTCCGCAAAGGATATATCCCACTGTCCCTGTGCCATCACAGCCGCCTGTTACAGCCATTCTCTCTGTTCCTGTGTCTACTGCTGTCGTTTCAATGGCTGTGGCTTCGGCTCCTCCTCTTTCTGCTGCTTCTTTACCGTCTGTGGCAACTGTGACTGTTAGTACTCCTGCCACACCTATTGTATCAGCATCCCTGTCCCCAGCTCTTACTCCTGCGACGCACCTGCCAGCGACAATTGTGCCTGTTACTTCAGTTGCTTCTCCTTCTCTGGTTCTTCACCCCCCGATATTTGTAAGCACTGAGACACCAGTTCGTGGGCTGGAGGATAGAGACTTACCAAGATTTCATGAGCGTATGGCTCCTTTTGTACGGTCTGCGGTGGGAGATGAAGAGACGAAGGTTGTGGCTAATCAGGCCACGCAGTGGGGTCGTAATCCCATTTACAGTGTGGAGGACATCTGGGATGTGATGAAAGATTATGAGCCTTTTATACAGCAGCATGCTCTTAAGCATATGCCCTCTGCGTTAATTGGTCTTTGGATGCATCACTTTGGGACTGCTGTGCCGCAAATGTTATTTGATATTAAAGATCGTGTGTATACTAATGCTATGGACCCAGGTCAAGTTTTTAGTAACATTACCACCCTGGTTGCTTATAGGGGCAGGTTGCATGATAAGAGTCTTACTACAGTGACCTAGTTTCCGATGAGGGAGGTGCATTCCATATATCACCCCGAGATACCGGAGTTAACGGACCAACATGGTAATGTTACTCGAGAGGCAGTAGCGGCCAGGTTTCAGGAACAATGGGTCTATACGCCGTGGAAAAGAAGTGAAATTTTGTCCCTTAAGACTCATTTGCCCAATCCTAGGAAAAATCCTACTGCTTATTATAAAGATTTGACTGAAGCTGCTTCCTCGACGGTAATGACTCTCGCAGATATTGAAATATTTTGTGATCTTCTTGTTCCGGTTGATATTTGGAGGCAGGTCCATACTCCAGATCATGTTCTGGAGCTGGGTGGTACTTGGGATCAAATTAAGGCATGGGACCAGGAGAGAAAACCAGGTGATAAGCCCTGAGCGGAAATTTTGGCACTGCCAGGCCGCATTATAACATATATGCATTTGCTTAATCCGCCATGAAAGGTAGAAGAAAGATGAGAGTGTGTCTGATTTTTTCACTCGGTGTGAGGATACATTTTTGGATTACAGTGGCCAGGACTTGTCTGTTGAGGGAGGTGTTTGGTTGTTTGTTAATATATTTGTCTCTAATTTGCTTCCTGAAATTCAACTAGATCGCAGGCTTCTGAGAGTACCTGGTCCACCTCTTCACCTTCCGTTATTCTGAATGTGGCTCAAGATTATGAGCATAGAGATAATGAGGAGAAAGAAAGGTCAGAGAAAAAGCATAAAGATTTAAAGACAAAGGTGCTGTTGCAACAGGCTTTTAGAGGGTATGGCAGAGGACGTGGTGGTCCTGCCCGGCCGCTTCCACGTACTAGTAGGCAGCCGAATACGATGCCTTTGGGGCCGAATCAGTGTGCGTATTGTAAGGAAGAGGGTTACAGGCATAGCGAGTGCCCCGTGCTTTTACAGAAGGTGGTGGTCCCTAGAGGACGAGGTTCTCGTGGATGGGGTCGTGGAGCTGCTGGGGCTGATAGGGCTCAGAGCGTCTCAGCCTCACAGGGTCGTTCTGATAATAATTACTTTGATGAACCTTGTGATGGACAGTACTATCATGATGACTATGATATGGAGGAAGTGACAGGAATGTCTTACAGCTAGGACAGCCAGGGACAGAGTGGGGGACCAGTTCTGATACCTGTAGAAAAGCGTGGTCCTTATGTAACAGCGGAACTGCAAGGTTCGACTAAGAACTTTTTGGTGGACACAGGTGTGACAAAAAGTTCTGTTTCTCGAAATATGGTCCCTGGGGCGGCTCTGTCTGGCCATAATAATGTTTCGGTAGGTTTTTCTGGTGTACCGGTTGTGAGCCCCATATCAAGACCTCCTGCATTGAATATTGGTCCTTTTACTGTGGATTCACCATTTTTGCTGACATCCAATTGTGGTGAAAATTTGATGGGCTTGGACTTGTTGAAGAATTGCATGCTACTATTTATTGTTCCCCAGAAGGTGTTTATATGACGATGGGCCCAAATGTGAGTACTAGACAGTGCCTGTCTCTCCCTCTTCCTGCTGAATTTGTTGATATACCATCCACTTTGTGGGCGACTGGTGATACAGATGTGGGACTGCTGCATATACCGCCGGTTTCGATTAAAGTTAAAGACAATGCTGTTTTGCCTCGTATCCCTCAGTATAAAATACCACAGGCAGGAGAGCGAGCCTTATTGCAAATTATTCAGGACTTGATCAAGAATAGGCCTGGGCATTGAACCCCGCTCCGTTCGCGGAGTTTGCAGAGTTTTCTGCACTCCGCACTCTGCGGAGCTCGCAGAGTGCAAGAAAACCCCGCTTCGCGTAGTGCAGCAGAGTTTTTTCCCTGCTTGCGCTCGTGAACGGTAAGTTCGCAAGCGCGAGCTGCTGCTCGGGTAGAATTTCTACCCAAGCAGCAGAAAGACCAGCGCAAACAGCAGTCCACACTACACTCCGCCACTTGCGGAACTTCGCAGAGTTTTTTTGTAACTTCGTGAAGTTCTGCGTAGCAAAACTCTGCAAACTACGCTCAGGCTTAATCAAGAAGGGAGTGGTTGAAGAGACGTCTGCCAATGTTTGTAATAGTCCCATTCTTCCGATCCTTAAACGGACACCCTCAGGTTCCCCTGATGATCATGAAGACGTTTATCGTTTTGTGATTGATTTGCGCAAAGTTAATAAAATAGTAATTCCTCAGTTTCCAGTGATCCCAGATATTACTACAATTTTGACAATGATTCCTTCCACTACTAAATTCTTTTCCATCATTGATTTGAAAAATGCGTTTTTTAGTATTCCTATCCATCCTGATAGCAGATATCTGTTTGGGTTCACCCTAGCTGGAAGGATCTTAAGGTTCTGTCGAGCTCCTCAGGGCTATACTGAGAGTCCAAGTATTTATAGTCAGGCTTTGAAGAGTCAATTGGATTCTCTTTCGCTTCCTACATGCAATGTATTGGTGCAGTATGTTGATGATCTCCTTATCGCTACCTAAACAGAACAAGGTTGTAGAGACACTACAGTCAAATTGTTGCTACATTTGGCTTATCATGGACATAAGGTTTCTCTTTCTAAATTTCAGTATTGTCGACAGGAGGTCACCTATTTACGTCACCTACTGTCAAAGGAGGGTAGGAGGTTGACCCCTGAGTGCATCAGCACCATTGTTAAAATGCCTGTTCCACAAACTCAAAAAGATGTGCACACTTTTATAGGTATTACTTCCTACTGTCGCCAGTGGATTCCAAACTACTCGTTACTAATTAAACCCTTGCTTGCACTAACGACTAAGGAAGTGCATGAGCCCTTGCCTTGGACACCTGACTGTCAGCAGTCTTTTGAGCAATTGAAAACTGCGCTTTGTATGGCTCCAGTACTCGGCACCCCAGATTATAACAAACCGTTTGTGTTGTACGTCCATGAGATAGCTGGTTGCGCGCTTTCTGTTTTAACACAAAAAGTTGGAGATAAGCAACAGTCGTGTGCTTATTTCTCTGCTGTCCTTGATTCTGTCGCGAGAGCCCTCCCGAGTTGTCTAAGAGCAGTCGCAGCCGTAGCCACTTCAATCTGACAATCGGCCGGGCTTGTGCTGGATACTGATCTCACGGTTATGGTACCCCATGCTGTGGATACACTTTTGAATAAGACAAAGACACAGCACCTCACTAGTGCACGTCTGACTGGCTATGAATTATAGTTGTTTGCCAAATACATTACGATCAAAAGATATGCCACTCTGACTCCAGCCACGTTACTGCCCCTCCCTTCTGAGAGTGAGGAAGTTGACAAACATGATTGTATCTTCCGGACGGAAGAAGAGACGAAAGGACCGGTAGACTTGACTGATGTTCCCTTATCAGGCCCACAAGTGGAACTATATGTCGATGGCTCTTGTTTTAAATTATCAGATGGCACCACCACTGCTGCTTATGCTATTACTACACTGCATACAGTAGTAGAGACATCACGGGTCCCTTAGCAGTCGGCTCAAGCTGCTGAGCTCGTTGCCCTTATACGAGCTTGTGATTTGAGTGAGGGATTGGTTGTCAATATTTATACTGACAGCCAGTATGCCTTCGGGGTTGTGCACAGTTTTGGGCGACTCTGGGCAGAGAGGGGGTTTCTTACTTCACATGGCACCAAAATCCAGCATGGGCACCTTATATTGAGGCTCTTGTCTGCTTTGACACTCTCTAAGAAATTGGCTATAGTGAAGTGTAGCGCCCACCGGAAAGTCACTGATGCTGTAGGAAGGGGAAATGCTTTTGCAGATCAGCAAGCGAAGGAAACAGCCCGGACGAAGATGAAAAGAATGTTTGTAGCAGGTCCGGCTAGGTGGGTGCCTGAAGTTACCATGTTTGAAGACACACTTGAGAATGTGAAAGAGATACAAAGTGAGGCCACAATTGAGGAATTGGCAATGTGGCAGGAAAGTACAGCACAATTAAACAATAAGGGATGTTGGATTGATAAGTCAGGAAAACAGAGATGGATGTTGCCTGATGCATATGTTCTTCCTGTCATTACGATGGCCCATGGCCCAGCCCATATTAGTGCTAAGGGTATTTGCAAGTTGTTAGACCCTGTATGGCAGAATGACAACATTCTGAAAACGGCTGCACATTTAGTGAAGTACTGTATGGTGTGCATGATGCACAATCCTGGGAAGGGTACCCCCACAGCCTGGTAATCTTGCACCAACCACTTTCCCTTTTGAGGTCCTTCAGATGGATTATATAGAATTAGAAAGGTGCAATAATTTGAAGTATGTCTTGGTAGTTGTCTGTGCATTCAGTAAATGGATTGAGGCTTATCCCACTAAAGACAATACAACCATTACGACTGCAAAAGTACTCCTGAAGGAGTTCTTTCCTCATTTCGGCTTGCCCCGTTTGATTTGGAGTGATAACGGAAGTCATTTTAATGCAAAAGTGATTCAGTTGATTTGTGATCGTTTGTGTATTAAGCAGAGGTTCCATGCTGCCAACCATCCACAGTCAGCAGGTTTGGTTGAAAAGTACAATGGTACTCTCAAACTTAAATTGGCAAAGATTCAGGAGACCACAGGGTTAAAATGGCCAGATGCTTTACCGTTAGCTCTTTTGTAAATGAGAACAACAGCATATTCTAGGACTGGATTGTCACCGCACGAGGTCGTGTTTGGATGCCAGGCAAATGTCTGGGGCGTCCCGCGCCCTCGGCGGTTTTCCAATGTTGAGTACCCGTTGTTGAGTGACTATCTTTGCCAGTTAACTGACAGTCTGCGTTCTATTCACCAGCAGGTCCGGGAAACCCTGCCAGTTACACCCGAGGGGCCCGGACACGACATTCAGCCGGAGGATTACGTCCTTGTAAAGAATTTTCAATGGAAGAAAAATTTGGAGCTACGTTGGAAAGGGCCAGAGCAGGTCCTCCTATCTATGCGCACCGCAGTCAAGGTTGCTGGCCATAACAACTGGATTCATGCAACACACTGTCGCAGTATACCTCTACCTCTGCCCTATGATCAGCGGGTGCGGGATGGAATAGGGGACTCCGAGACGGTGCCTCGGTTTGTCCCCTTCAGCGACACCAAGCTGACATGGACGTAAACAGATGAGGAAAATTATGAAGTGCTGAATGCAGCAATTCCTTCGGAAATACGAGCTATTCAGGAGCTTCTTTTTGTTGATCACTCTGTGCCCGGAGTAACTAGGTACAATTTGCGCCCTTGGCTGGGGGACAGTGCACCAAAAGAGAAGTCAAATTAGTTAGGGATGGACTGTGTAAGTCAGGGTGTACTTTGCCATAGTACCAACGGAGTTAGTTTAGGGTGATGAGAGGTTTGTGCACTGTTTGAACATTGGACAGGATAGATCAAAATATCCCCTTGTGGGTATATTATCCTGGTCGACGTGGGAATACAAGCTTAGGACATAGCAAGCTCCACTGCCGGTGCTCAAGAGCACCAATGTTTTGATGAACAATAGAAGCCTGTACCAGTGAGGCTCTGACGGACACTGGGAACTTGTATATTTCTCTCGTTTGCATTTTGCCCCATTTCATCATTGTTATGCATCCCTTTGGCAGAATGGTTGCTGAGGAAGAGCAGCAGTGATTTTCCCTGTTCACACACATGTTTTTTGGTCTACAAAGAAAAATTTCATATGTGCTGTTCTTGTGATCCTGTTGCTATTGGTTTTGGGTGGGGTGTCATGGGTTTTGGAACAGAACCAGGATGCACCATTATGTATCAAGGGTAAGATTACTCCTCAGGTTTGGCAGAAAAGAATCTCACCAAATAATGTTTTCTTAGACACGCATAAAAGAGTTTTTGGAGAGGGTACAGCCTGTTATCCTACTGAATCTGTCACAAGTTTATGGACTGCTTACCCATTGTCACCTGTCAATTATGCATATACCCGCCCATCCCAATTCGTAGAGTAAGGGGTGAGTTTGGCATGGGGTATCCCGGTCCTTGTCTATATTACAGAAAGCCACAAGGAAAGGGGTATCCGGGGTGTGACAATAATACGTATTGTGATAATTTGTATATGAAAGAACAGAACGTTACCTTAGTGGGCTGGCACTATCAAGATTTAACAGTCACCCAAAAAGCTGGTTATTATCCTGCATGTTGTCCGATAGTGAATAGTACTGACCTATTTCTGTACATCAATTGTTCTGGAGTAGTGTTGTTCAAAAATACAATGTCTTTGGTAAAAGATAAGGATCCGAGTACCATTGGAATGAATACCAGATAGGCTCCAGTAGATTAGGCAGGACCACTTTATGCACACCCAGGATTTTATTTACTGTCTAATGGTACTTACTCAAATGTTTATAATGGCACAGATGATGTCGCTTTAGGTATGGTGCTTCCCCTAGGCGTGCTTTGTAAGTACAGTAAGCCAAGGGTAAGATGGGTAAAAAGAACATTGACTGCAGAATTTTGTGATGGAGTGACTGATTTGGAAGTCAACAATTACAGCAATGGGATCACTTTTGGATACATTCTCTCCTCCATAATTACATTTGTTGGTACTGCTATGGCTAGGGGTGAGAAAGCTAGAGAGTATTTCGGATGTAAGCTGCAGATATTATCTAACTCCACAGTGGCAACTTTGCATGGCATCACCACTCAATTGGAAAGTATTTGGATCTATTCTGAGCAGACTAGATATGCAGTTGACTTCATCTTGGTGAAGAGTGGTGGTGTGTGCGCTGTAGTTGGGGACAAGTGTGTAGTCGGGATTAAGAATATGGAGAAAAATATCACTAAGCATATATTAGATATCTTGGAGAATGTCAAAGGAATGGAGAGTGGAAATTGGAGTTGGTCATTGTTTGGCAATTGGGGTTGGATTTTTGAGAAAATAATTTATTTAGTTGTGGTGCTGATACTTTGCTTTATCCTCATTCAATGTCTCCCATTCTGTTGTTCTTATTGTACCACTCTTTTCCTTCCAAACAAGACATCCATTCATGATACTAATGCTGCAATTATGATACAAAAAGATATAGACAACCTTAGTGAATATTGATGAGGGCTTTTTTGAGACTTCTTCCCTCCTTACTGTTTCTGTCCCTGATCTTATGTTTAGCTCAAGCTAAAAGGAGGGTCTGTTAGAATAGAAAAATCCTACCTATGTATTATTTCATATATGTTAGCATTTGTGGCGCCATTTTATATGTCGGCGCCATTTTGGGTTACCATCAAAACTCCACCATTTCCGAGAAAAGGTCCCTGTTGTGTTTCATTTCTCCATGGTTGGGTATTGCTTCACTAATGAATAGACTGTTCTTATTAGCGCATATCTTTCCCTTTAGATAGAAGTCTTCTCACACTTGTCTAGTGGTGGGCACGTGCAGAATGACCTTGACGACTAGATAGTGTGTGCCCAGCTGCAGAATCGAAACTTATTTTTTTTGTATTTCACCATTTTGCTGCATCTGCATCGAAAATTCCACTATGGGCGTTCCTTCATTGATTCTGAAATGTACATAATGTATCTCTATGCTTGTTGATGTCAGTCCCTCTGCAGCACTCCTAAGTGACTGGGCAGACCGGGCTCCACTCTGAGTGTACCTGAATAAACAGATATTGGTTTGTATTCTCCACTGTCTGACAAACTCTTCATTTGGTATGGAAGGCTGAGAGGTGGTTGTGAGTGACCCGGGTGATCCTAATCGGTCCACTTCCTTCAAGACTTACTTCCACTTCATAAAGACATAATAAAACTTTACAGAAACCTGACACAGTTTGTGATGAGAACGCTCACACTTCAACCAACAAGAGCTACACAAGTAGTACAAATTCAGAGTTCTACAACTAAAATTACTCCACAAACGCTATACACAGTTATGGGTAAAATGACCACTAAACGTGAGCAAATGCCATTCTGGATAGCTCAGAAAATAACACAGCTAGAGGCAGTATTTCCACACACAAGCCCTCAAGAAAAACACAGAATGCTAACAATCTGCTTGCCAATGGAGATAGCTCCCCAGATAGAGGATTGTACCACTTGGGGTACAGTTTTCGCTGCCATATATACCAGAACTCATGGTATCCCGTCATTAGCAGTAATACCAGAAGTATTAATACAGATACAGACTGAGTATGGAGCAGAACCTGCTCTGAACTTAGGGATGAAATTATTAGGTCATTTTTCCCGGGTATCAGCTATAATATTAGCAAATATAAAAGGGGAGGCAGCAGCAGTGGCAATACGCCAATGCCAGAGGGATTTCACTCCTTTACAACAGGAACGTGAATTACCTAAAATTATCACAGACACCTATGCTGAATTAGGTAGAAATAGTTTGGGAGCTACAGCAACAAAACCTCAACTCAGGGGTGGTCCTGAAAAGGATAACACCAACCAAGCATCTGATTCTTCCAAGAAGAAGTGGGATAATAACAATAAAAACTAAAAGTTTAGAGAAAATAGATCTCTATCTAGGAGTGGGTCTCCTCAACAGGAGCCCTCCTAAAGGAGGTACAATCTTAGGAATAGAGATAACATTAAAAAACCTGACAGGTATCAGTATACTGATACATGTTCCTCTCGTTCCTTTCAGGGTTCACCAAGAAACTCAAAGAGATAAGGACGGTCAGAACACAGACAAGAAGAGCGTACGAAGTCCAGAGACACGCCACGCGCTTCAAGCTACACTTCTAAAAAAGAAGACAAAATACAATCTAAACCTCAATTTAAAAAGAAGAAAGTAGCAGGTCTCAAAATTAGACATGCCCAGAATTCTGAGGACTTAACTACTGAACGGGGAATGGGCTCTGACGATTCTAGACAGCGCAGCAGAAGTAACAATAGCTCGCCAGAACCTGATGGAATTTCTGGTGACAGCGGAGTTCAATGAGCATATCACGGTGGAAACACCTGATACGAGGGTAAGTGTCCCACATAGGTTACATGAAATAACACTCCAAATGGAGGGGGACAAACCCCAAAAATTTAAAGGTCTCTTTTGGGAGAACTTGACTTTTTGCTATGACATCCTTTTGTCTGAAAAAGATTGGCCGCCTGGAATTGTCATGGATTGCCCAAAGGGAGAAACGGTAATTTTACCAGGTTTTTTCCAACCACGTTCCACTATACTTAAAACACACATATGCGTGAGAGTGGGCGGTAGCCCTTGCTCCAGCACTATATAGCAACGATGTTGGGTGGGATGCTGAGTCACCAAACCATGTAATCCCAGTAAAAACTACTCCAAATCCAATAAAACCAGAAGTGAAAAAAACAGGTCAGGGAGATCTTAGATCAACTTGAATACTAAGGTGTAATAGAAGCATGCACCTCCTCAATGAATAATCCTCTGTTTCCCGTAATAAAACCCGACAATTCATGTAATCTAGTTTTAGACTACAGACATCTGAAAACATGCACAAAAACATTTGCAGTACAGAATGCACACAGTGCCGCATTAATGAATAACATTGTGCGGAAAAAATTCAAAACAACACTAGATGTCTCAAATGGATTCTTCTGCCAAAATATAGCGTCTGAAAGCAGGTATCTAACAGCATTTTCCACGCTAGGTTCCCAGCGTCAATTTTGTCAACTCCCCCAAGGATATAATAATAGCCCCGGGTTGTTCAGCGCTAGGGTAACAGAATTACTTCAGAATTTGGATGAAGAGGCATTGTCCTATGTGGATAATATTTATCTGACGGATGATGATTTAGAGGATCACTTGACCAGGGTGAGCACCATAATTTTGGGGTTTGCCTCTGAGGGCTACAAATTCAACTTTAAAAAATCGAAAATAGCCCAACTCAATGTCCTATTTTTAGGATACAAGTTATCAAGTGAAGGAAAAGCCTTGCAGCTAACTTTTTAGAAAAGTGCAAGCTGATCCAACCTCCTAAATCTTTGAAGAACTTACAATCCATATTGGAAGTTTTAAATTTTGGCAGAACATACATTTTAGATTACGTAGAAAGAGTAAAACCTTTCTCCATTTCATCAGACCTGATTTTTCAGTTAGGCATTGGACACAGGAACACACAGATATCCTTCATTCCATACAAGCTGACATGATAGCTTAAAAACACTTGCAGACACGCGTAAACGTACGCAATCTAGTGATCCGCTTTATAGCGAGCCAATCTGGGTATACTTACCTAACCTTCAATGAAGGCGAAACAGTACCCATAGCATACAAATCACATTTGTACACAAACGCTGAAATGCGCTTTGCTTCTACAGAGAAAATCCTGACAGCAGTACAGACTGCTGTAGTAAGAGAAAGAGCACTGGCTCGGGGGAAACGAATAATAGTAGTAACTCCAGTGCCAGCGTTAGATGCTGCTACAAAGGCAAGCGTTCCGAATGCAAAAGCCTTACACCCAAGATGGATCCAATGGGCTAATTCTCACACTGCAACAGATGTAGAATACAGATATGACCCAAGGTTAAAAACACAAGCATTCCTGCAATATGAACAAGAATATCCTCTCCCAAATGAAATAATGCCTCTAGATCAGTATGAATACATTTTTTTCACTGACGGATTTGCTCAGCCGGCCATAGGAAGTAAACAGCAATACAGCGCCGCTTGTGCGATTGTAAAAGGTTGTATGCGGGAAGGCAAGGTCCATCCCAGCGATACGAAGACACAGTCTCTAGGAGACTGCACGGCTCAGCTGGCAGAATTAAAAGCCCTATTACTGGCACTAATAAATACGGCTCGAGAATTCCCCACACTTATAGTGTGCGATTCTTTTTATTGTGTCCAGTCATACAATGCATATCTCCATTACTGTGGTCAGAATGGGTTTAAAGACTCAAAAGGTGACACAATTAAGCATAAAAAACTATGAGAACAGGTAGCTGAGTTGAAAAACGAACTACCAAGACTTCACGTGATACACACGCTGAGTCATCAACGTGATGGCGTTCACGTTGAAGGGAATTCATTGGCCGATGAAGCCGCAAAGGGGGCAGTACGAACTGCTGCCGTAGCTGCAATCACTCGTTCAAAAATTGAGAATAGACCGACAGATAATGGTAGCTGTCATTGCTTCACGCAAAAGCAGCCCAGCCTTACCGAAAGGTTTTCCACTCAAATACTCCTACAAGTTAGATGCAAACAACAGTCCGTATGCTCAGATTCCTGGAGGGGGGGATAGAGTAATACCAAACATGGATCGCAGATTAGGTTTAATACTAGCTGCACACGAGGGTCTAGGTTCTGCACACACAGGGATTACTGCAACAGTTTCATTATTGAAACAGCGCTATTGGTGGCCAGGTTTAACAAAGCAGATGAAGAATGTTGTCTTAAAATGCGACATCTGTCAACAGATGAAGGGTTCCATCATAGTACATCCAGCGCAGTCACCTTTATTAACACCAGACAGACCACTAGTGTGTGTCTATCTGGACCACTGGAGCCCCCTACATTCGGATGGGGCTTACAGGTATATCTTGGTGGCAGTGGATTTATGCTCAAGATTCCTATGGGTATGGCCTCAGCGCTCGGCTTACGCTCGAACTGTTATAAAAGATTTGCGAGTCTTCATAGGGACATACGCAGTTGGCACATTACATTCTGACCGTGGCCCCGCGTTTAGCTCTAGGGCTTAAGCCATGGAACGTTTAGGTGTAGCATTGCGGTACTCCTCTCGGTACCATCCCGAGGGAAATTTGGTAGTGGAGAGGAAAAACCGTGACGTAAAGCAGTCTTTAACAGCAAGAGTATTAGGTTCGGGTGGAAGTTCGGTCAATCACCTATGTGGGGTACACCGTGCCCTCAACAACATGCCAAGACGTTCTCTAGGGGGTGTCACTCCTTATGAGGTCCTATTTGGGATGAGAATGTGGGTACCTGATCTCGATTGTGAAGGCACAGTGGCGGATGAAAAACCATTTGACATCAATAAACGATTGGCTGTTTTACAGGATCTGAATGAATCCAGAGGACTACTAAGCAACGTGCAAGTAAAAAGGACCACCACTGGGGAAGTCAAATCAGTCACGGCAAGACCTATCTGGATCCCAAAAGTCGGGGATCTGGTCAGAAAAAAGATGGAGGACAAGAAAGAATTTGGGCCATCCTACAGAAAGCCTGTACCTGTCCTGGCTGTCGAAGGAATAAGAACAGTACTTCTTCTGCCTCTTACTGGCAAAAAAGAAAAGAGATTCGTCTCCATTGATCTGATCAAACCACACTATGTGGCTGACACTGAATAGTAGGCCTCGTTGGGTCCTGGGTAGCTGACGATCTCCTCTCGCTTACATACAGGAAGTTCAGACAGAAAGACTCATAACATTCGAAGTGTCACCAATTCGAAGTAATGGAATTTACAACAATGAAATGGAACTCGTTCCTCTGGAAACAGATCTTCAAACTACAAATGCAAGACAAATATAAATTCGGCCTAACACCGATGTCTACATCAATATGCCTCAACAAGAGACACCTACCAGTTCAACAAGACCTGCTGAGCTACCAAAGATAGACCGAACTGCATCTGGCTACTTCATCCACTTTGATATCTTCTCTCTTGATCCCAGTGAACCTGAGACAACGCCAGCCCCAGTTTCCCGTAAGCAACAAACGCGTGAATTCTACACTTTTCTGAAAAATACTTATTTAGTATCACTTTGGCTCCAGCTCTGGATCATAACTGGAATATTGTTTTTTCTGTTCTGGATTGGCCTAGTGACTGAGTTTTGCTTACTCATAAATGGAAAATATCTCCCAGAACTCTCTGCAGTATCAAGCGTGAACTTGGTCCTGAAACCTCATACATCATCTCATCGTGAACAAAGAGACCTGTTTTCCATGAAAGCTGTTCCAATTGCTGATGGTATAGTTTGGGACAAAGTGGATTATGATGTATTTGGCCCCACTGAACTTTTGAAAATACCACATTTATTTAAAATTTCTCTAAATGATATTACCTCCAGTACATTTTCTGATGATTGGGATTTTGAAACTGTAAATAAAATGTTGTTTGATCTAGAAAAATTTGCTGCATTTTCAAGCAATGAAATGTTAGAGGACACATCTGATTTCGATAATATGTACTGTTACCATCATTATGGTCATCACTTTTTACATAAATCTAGTATCCCACAAAATGTTTTCACATACCACCAATGTGAACATTGCCCAACACCGCCGAAATTTATTTCGAAAACTTTTGCACAGAAATTTTCATATTTTTCCAGGTTTAACACTTCTGACCTGACCTCTTTTTACTATAAGGTTGCACCTACACCTGCACAGAAAAATATGTTGACTAACACCAACAGATTTATTATGCATCCTTTATTTCCCAACTGTCTGAACAGGGTTTCAACTTATGGAAGGACACTATAGACACAAAATCAGTCTGGGGTTCTAAAGAATGGCAAGTTCAGGGAACAGAAGCCCTATTTAGAGCGTGCCTCATTCCACAACAAATGATATTTCTGAATGAAACTGTGCAACAGACTTCCTGTCTTGGACTAGCCAAGAACAAGGATTTGAACACACCATGGTTTCCCACACCTTCACACATCAATCTTACATCAAGTGGAGGGGATACAATAGATGACATCATGCAGTACAATACATCAGACCCCAATTGAAAGGGATGGTTAGTTTGGCCCAGAGATGTCAATCAAGATTCAGGGGTACAAACAAAGGGTTTAGTATCCATAGGCCAGACCCTCGATTTGTACAGAGAGAACATCCGGGGGTGGTGACATCATACAGTGTTGGGAAGTTGTGCCTCGATTGGCTAAATACCTAGACACTGTCCCAAGTGAAACAGCACTTATCCTTACTCTCAGATAAGGTGGATCTAAGGGATTTTTATGAGGTCCCTGAAAGCCACGTCAGAAACGTTTCTATTATGCTGTCTATAATGAAATCTGGAAAATCTCTCAACAAGAAGCTGCGGAGAGACTTCGTGAAATTGATAGAATTAACTTAGAAAAGGTGTTAGCTGTAGTTGACAATGGTCTGACTACATTGACATCCAGGATTTATTCATTGTGAACATTGTATCTTCTGCTATAGATATACTAGAACAAGACTTGTCCATACACAGCACGGACAATCGCAACTACGTTCTATTATGTTATTAAGCTGGACGCTGCAATCAATGCGCCCTGGTTATGTGCCTTTGCGATTTATCAACAGTACCTCCCTATTTTCTGCATACAATCTAACTGAAAAGCAGATAACAATTAACCCTGGGTGTAGTTCGCGTAGTAGCACTACGTGTAGCTACGCGAAGTGCACTTCGCACTACGCGAGCTACGCGTAGCACTACGCGAACTGCGTAGTGCGGTAGGAAATGCTGTTCGCAATGATTGCACAGTGCCGGATGCTTGTCCGCACTGTGCAATCATTGCAAACGGCATCTTGCACAGTGCAAGCGGTCGTTTTCTGCCGCTCGAGTAGATTTGTACTCGAGCGGCAGTTTTCTCAACGCGGACTGGTAGTTTCTCATCGCGAGCGGTCGCGAGCATACGCGACCACTCGCAATTAGAAACTGACCTCCCCGCGTTGAGAATCTTGCTGGGAGGTTTATTTTCCACGCTCGCGATCGGCAACTTGATGTTGCTGATCGCGAACGAGGAAAAAGTCTCGCCGGAATGTCATTTTGGTCGCTCGCGGTCACCAACATGACGTTGAGGACCGCGAGCAAGCAAAAAATACCCGCTACGCTACGCGCTTTTGCACTGTGCTACGTGCAATTCGCGTAGCGCGTAGTTGCGCAAACTATGCAAACTACGCGAGCGTAGCGTAGTTTTCCGCCCAGGCCTAATAACAATGGCACACAGGGGAGCAAAATATACCATGCTGCACATTGAAAAACTTGACAAATTACCTTTTACTGTGGCAGAATCACCATCCACAGAATGGTTAATCCATGGCCATATAACACTACCGGTCACAACTTTCAAGTTTCAATATTGCCTAGAACAACAACAGGCAGGCAGATATGTAGCGATGGGTAGGGAATTCATCAAGGAATCTTGGGAATTGCCATACAGATTTTGATGTAGGAATGGGGATATAGAAGTGTTCCTTAGCGGTACCATCTGTGAGAATTCCTTAAGTGGATCTCTCATATGCCAGAATATCATGCTGCATGGGGCCTGTAATGGTTCAGTATCTAACATATCCTGTCACTTGAAAGGTTCCCGTGCTGCCGTGATTAATCCAATGTTCAAGTTGCTTTCGAATGGGAGTTACTTGATGCTGAATGATCAAGGTTGTTGCGGGATGCTCCCGGGCATCGCATATCTTGTCACTGTAAGCTCCAGGGTTACTTGCTGTATGCAAGTATTGTTTCCACCTACCCATACAGTCAGGGAGGCGCTGTTATGGCCTTCGTTGAATGTTTCCTTTATACGGTTTGATACTCTGAGCCGAATGAAAGCCATGCTTTTACAACAAACCGTGCCTTAACCTCCGCTTGAGAAACTTATGATCGCCAGGTTGCAAGGTCCTCAGCTGAGATACAGGCACTGGTACGAACAAACTGCCCTTTCCATTTCACTGAAATGGTACAACGTATCTTTAACATGTCGGATACAATAGGTATTGTCCACCTATTTAAGATCATAGATTCTGGACTGTTAAGCACCTTTCAGACAATCCTCGGAGTTGTTCCCAACTTAATACACTCTGTATTTGGAAGCATTTTGGAGGGTTTCCGCTGATCCTGTTTCTAATAGCAGGTATCCTGATTGTCATTTTTCTGCTACACAATGGATGTCCCAGTCACCAAGGAGATGGAGCGAACGCTTTTGGAGCGCCGATACCGTGATCGCATGGTAATCTATCTGGGAACACCTCGTCTTCGAGAACTAAGTGAGTCTTGATTCTTGTCATTTAGACCAGTCTGGATCGACTGTATTCTGCCTGTCCTCCGATGCCAGTTCTGCGGACAAGAATGCGTGTTGGACCTCTGTCTAACGCTTCCAACAATTGCGCCACCGGACATTGATGCTTTACTGGACCCAATACCGGCCCATGTTCTGCAGTGTCCTCAGCGTATTCCAATGTTGATGTCTGCATTCTTAGAGCCACCACGGGATGCTTCAGCTCCTGTCGGGAAGGATACCAGCTCCTCAACAAAATCTCTGGCCTTGGATGACACTAGTACATCCCAACAACAGCTGTGGTGAATACGGAGGAACATCTGTGCTCGATTGTTCTGATCTGCGAGGTGTTGCAGGGACCGACGTCTGCGATTGCAGGCAACAGTAATGTTGCGTCTCCCAGCCAGGACACATAAACATTTAGCTCATCGTGTGCTGGGAATATTCGGCCTTTTTCAACAACAACCAAATTTAGAATTTTTATCAAAAACACTTTTTGCTAAGCTGCATGGCTTTCAGTCTCTCATTGTTTGGACTATATATACGAACTTATTTAGTACAGACTTCTATCGCATGCATTATCTTTCTCTTTTTAGCATTTTTGGGAAATTTTACATTTTAAAAAAAATACGATTTTTAATGGACTTATTATTAGTTGTGTACCACGTTTAGCCGTACGTAAAATTTTAGTATGTCGTCCAGTCGGATGAGGAGTGGGTGTTATGTTCCATATAGGTACCCCAATATAGACTCAGGCAGTCACCTAACATTTCATCTATATCATCCCAGTTACGGTAATGTCCAAAGATGACATGAGTTTTTCTCCGAAAAGCTTAATCAACATTCATTATGTATTAGGATTAACCCTGGGCGTCAAATTCCGCTCCGCTCGCGGAATTAGCGGAATTTAGGCAATTTCGCGTTCCGCGGAGAACGCAAAATTGCCAACAATTCCGCGATCCGCGGCGTAGCGGAATTATTTTCTTGTTCGTGCTTTAAAAATGCGTTCTACCGCGCGCGATAGCGACTTACCGGGATTCCTGCGTTCGCCGACGGGTTTTCCTATCCGTTCGCGTGCGCCACGAGATTTCGGTAGCCGGCCGCGCGATCCCGCGAGAGTTTGCGATCGCGAACACGTCATTCGCCGCGCCATCGTGCACCGCGAGAGAGATTGCGATCGCGAACACGTCATTCGCCGCTCCATCGGACAACGCGAGAGTGTGCGATCGCGAACACGTCATTCACCGCGCCATCGTGCACCGCGAGAGAGATTGCGATCGCGAACTCGTCATTCGGGCGCGCCATCGGACATCCGGCGGAATGTTGGTAAAGCTCGCGATCCCGAACACGTAACATTTTCAATCTGGAGAAGAATAATATCGCGAGCAGCATAAAACCTTCTATAAACTGATGATTTGGATGAAAAAAAAACCTCAGATTGATATTTGGCTGTCCTTTTTTGTCAAATTTTTTGGGGGGGAGAGGGAGGAAGTGCCACAGAGTCTCCTACTTCCTGTTCCTGTCCAGCAGGCTCCTCCCAGTGCTTTGTCCATCTCCTGTTAATTTTTCACTTGGATTTGAGCTGGAAGGATCACTCTTTGTGTCTGCTGCATCATTATCATTGGATTTGAGGATTTTTGGATTTGAGATTTTACAAGTAAGTTGGTGTTGTTTGATTGGGGCATTGCAGTTGCTGCAACTACAATTTTTGTACTTTTCATCATTTTTAAAAATAAATAGTTGTGGGTAGCCAGTAGGCCCAGAGCTAGTCATGGGTGGGTGCATGATGAAACATGATGAAACAACTGTTCCTTTGCTGTGTGATGTATTTATTAATTTCAAACATCATTAAGGGCACATGGATGGCATTGGATTGAATTGCAAAATGTGTATTTTTTGGTGTATTTCAGTTTTTTGGGCTGTGTGTTAAATACATGCCTTAGTTGTGTGTGGTGTGCTGCAGGCCTTGTTTAGCCCTGTGGATTTTCGTTTTTGCATTTTATTGCATTACAGGCAAAGCAGTGTGGTTTAGCATGCAGCCTTTGCCTGGCTATTATAGGCCTGTTTTCAGTACATAGTTTTCCAGGCCTCCTGCTTGTTGCTTGTGATTTGTGAGTGTCCATGTGGCTGGTAGCCATTTCTGGTGGGAGTTATAAGTGTGCTGCTTTTGCCATATAGGCCTGCATGTGTTTCCTTTGTGGCCTAGGCTTCTTGTTGTGGTCCTGGCCATGAGGCTGGTGGCCATTTTGAAGCCAGGCAGTGTGCTTTTTGCCATAGGCCTGCATTGTCTGTCTTCAGTTTCTTGTTGTTGTGGGCCTGGCCATGAGGCTGGTGGCCATTTTGAAGCCAGGCAGTGTGCTTTTGCCATAGGCCTGCATTGTCTGTCTTCAGTTTCTTGTTGTTGTGGGCCTGGCCATGAGGCTGGCGGCCATTTTGAAGCCAGGCAGTGTGCTTTTTGCCATAGGCCTGCATTGTCTGTCTTCAGTTTCTTGTTGTTGTGGGCCTGGCCATGAGGCTGGTGGCCATTTTGAAGCCAGGCAGTGTGCTTTTTGCCATAGGCCTGCATTGTCTGTCTTCAGTTTCTTGTTGTTGTGGGCCTGGCCATGTGGCTGGTGGCCATTTTGAAGCCTGGTAGTGAGCTTTTATCCATAGGCCTGCAAGCTTGTGGCCTAGTCTGCCAACAGGCCTTTCATCCAGTAGGCGCAGAGGTAGTCAGGGGTGCATGAAACAGCTGTTTCTGTGTGTTCTGTTGAATTTAAACATCATTTAGGGCATGGATGGCATTGGATTGAATTGCAAAATGTGTATTTTTGGGTGTATTTCAGTTTTTTGGGCTGTGTGTTAAATACATGCCTTAGTTGTGTGTGGTGTGCTGCTGCAGGCCTTGTTTAGCCCTGTGGATTTTCGTTTTTGCATTTTATTGCATTACAGGCAACGCAGTGTGGTTTAGCATGCAGCCTTTGCCTGGCTATTATATGCCTGTTTTCAGTACATTGTTTTCCAGGCCTCCTGCTTGTTGCTTGTGATTTGTGAGTGTCCATGTGGCTGGTAGCCATTTCTGGTGGGAGTTATAAGTGTGCTGCTTTTGCCATATAGGCCTGCATGTGTTTCCTTTGTGGCCTAGGCTTCTTGTGTGGTCCTGGCCATGAGGCTGGCGGCCATTTTAAAGCCAGGCAGTGTGCTTTTTGCCATAGGCCTGCATTGTCTGTCTTCAGTTTCTTGTTGTTGTGGGCCTGGCCATGAGGCTGGTGGCCATTTTGAAGCCAGGCAGTGTGCTTTTTGCCATAGGCCTGCATTGTCTGTCTTCAGTTTCTTGTTGTGGGCCTGGCCTTGAGGCTGGGGGCCATTTTGAAGCCAGGCAGTGTGCTTTTTGCCTCAGGCCTGCATTGTCTGTCTTCAGTTTCTTGTTGTTGTGGGCCTGGCCATGAGGCTGGCGGCCATTTTGAAGCCCGGTAGTGTGCTTTTATCCATAGGGCTGCAAGCTTATGACCTAGTCTGCCAACAGGCCTTTCATCCAGTAGGCTCAGAGGTAGTCAGGGGTGCATGAAACAACTGTTTCTGTCTGTTCTGTTGAATTTAAACATCATTTAGGGCACATGGATGGCATTGGATTGAATTGCAAAATGTGTATTTTTGGGTGTATTTCAGGTTTTTGGGGTGTGTGTTAAATACATGCCTTAGTTGTGTGTGGTGTGTTGCAGGCCTTGTTTAGCCCTGTGGATTTTCGTTTTTGCATTTTATTGCATTACAGGCAAAGCAGTGTGGTTTAGCATGCAGCCTTTGCCTGGCTATCATAGGCCTGTTTTCAGTACATTGTTTTCCAGGCCTACTGCTTGTTGCTTGTGATTTGTGAGTGTCCATGTGGCTGGTGGCCAGTTCTAGTGGGAGTTATAAGTGTGCTGCTTTTGCCATTTAGGCCTGCATGGTTTTCCTCTTGGCTTACTGCTTCCATCCATCCATCCCCTTTGCCAGCTGCAGCTCCCTGAATGATGTGATGAGCAAATAATTTAATGCCAAACAGGGTCCACTTCTATTACATTTGTATTTTTGTTGTTGTTCCTCTTCTTTCCTATCCTTCCTGACAGTGTACACAGTATACCATGAAAGCCCTTGTTGACAGTCTCACAAATGGCTACACTAACTTATATATTTTATTTGTTTGTTTGTACTACTAGTAATTGAACCACAACAACAAATGCAACATTTCACTGATGTTCTTCTCCTGGCTTCTTTGCTTTTAGGTGCACAAAAAGACAGAGGAGGAGGTGTCATCATCATCACCCGTTGTACTGCCAGACAGAAGTCCTGCTGCGTACCACGTCACATCCACGTGTGACCACAGACATCTCTGCAACTTGTGCACCTGCGTTCTGCTGACATCTGAAGAAGATGGCCCCAAAGAAAGGTACCAGGTCCTCCAGTACCAAGAAAGTTGCCAGTGAGAAGAAGAAGGAACAGAAGAAGGAAGTGGCACTTGCCAAGACTGGTGTGCCGGCCGATGTGTTTTTTGGTAAAAAAAAACTTACGCCTGCAGCGGCGGTGTCCGGCGGGGACCAAGCTGGGAGCAGCACCTCCGCATCAGCGGGCCCATCCCAGCAACCTAGGCCCAAGCCCATGAGTGTGGCAGAGGTAGCCAGTCTACTAACAACCAGTGATGTTGAAATGTCGCAAGTAGTACCCAATCCACGCACTCGCAGGCAGAAACTCAGCAGATAAGTGGGCAACCACAGCCGCAACCACAGCCGTAACCACAGCCGCAACCGCAACCCCAGCCGCAGCCGCAACCCCAGCCACAGCCGCAACCCCAGCCACAGCCGCAACCCCAGCCGCAACCCCAGCCGCAACCGCAGCCGCAACCACAGCCCCAGCCGCAGCCGCAACCCCAGCCGCAACCCCAGCCGCAGCCGCAACCACAGCCCCAACCGCAGCCCCAGCCGCAACGGCAGCCGCAACCACAGCCGGAACCACAGCCCACAATAGTAGTTGTTCCACCTGAAGTAGGGGAAGTTCAGGAAATCGAGCTTTTTGCAGACGAAGAGGAGCAAGCCACTGTTTCAGAAGATCCATTGTCTTCCAGACCCCCAGCAAGGAAAAGGAGGGTTAGTCCATCAACTTCTTCTTCAAGCCCCGCTTCTGATGATCTAGATGCCACTTGGAAGCAACCAGCTCAGCCTGAGAGTGATGTACGCCACAAGACAAGGCTAGTGAAAAGGAAGGTTCCAGAAAGCCTTAGAGTTATGGAGGTAGATGTAGATGAGGGGGGTGATGATGATGAAGAGCCAGTCATGAACATCACTCCTGGGCCTGCGGAGATGGAGACCAACATTATTAGACTATCCAAAATCGCTGCGAGGGATGTAGCACGGATACCACCAACACAGCTAACACCAATATGACCTCCAGCTTCCATATTTGCCTTTGCAAAGGCCCGACAGGGACCTACATCCAGCTCAACCACCACCTCAGTAGGTGGTGGTAATGTAAGTGCACAGAGTCAAATTCCAGGCACACCCTCCAGTTCATCTGGTATTGAAAGTGGCACCTCCAGCAGCGCCAGAAAGTTCTCCTCCCCAGTTTGGGACTTCTTTTCGGTTAGCAGTAAGGAGGAGAACATTGCTATATGCTCAATTTGTCGGCAGGCTGTTAGGCGGGGTAAGCTTGGTACAAACTATGGTACCGGAGGACAAACAAGTCATCTCAAAAAACACCACAGTATCAAGTGGGAGGCTCACCTACTTCACTTAGAAAAAAGTAAAACTGGACCCATTGCTGTTGTTGGGGATGAAGAAGTAGGGGAAGATATGATTGCGGTGGAAGGTCAACAAGAGGGAGACATTTCTAGCCCTACCCCCAGCAGTGTAGTGGTAACGCCCACATCCTCAGCAACATCTCAGTGGTACCGTACTAAGAGTCAGCCTGAGACACCAAGGCAACCGGGCACTGCAATGAGCAAAAGTGCGGCGTCGTTGAGCCTAACTGGGTTCAAGAAGAAAGGTGCACCACAAAGGAAAATATTCCAGCCTACCATTGACAGCATGCTTAGGTCGGAGGGGCAGTACCAACACAACCACCCAACGGCAAGGTTGTACAATGCAAAGCTGGCTAAAATGTTAGTGCTGGACCTTCTCCCTTTTTCATTTGTGGAAGGGGTGGGTTTCCTTGAATTTGTGTCAGCCATCTGCCCTAAATGGAAGGTTCCCAGCCGGTCCTATTTCGCCCGAGTTGCTGTTCCAGCACTACATCACGATGTGCTGGAATTGGTTGGACAAGCTTTGCAGCAGAGTGCTGTTCACAAAATCCACCTAACAACAGACATGTGGACCAGTTGCCAAGCCACTGATTACATGTGCATCACTGCACACTGGGTCTCTTTTGTGGGGGTTAGAGAAAAGCTATCTGAAGTAGGTGCTGTTGACACAGCTGAGATTTTTAATGCTTCTCGGAAACATGCAACTGTAGCCATGTTTGCCATGGAGAAATCTCATACTGCTGCAAACAATTTGGAAGAGTTTAACAGCAAGGTCTTTGAATGGCTGCGCCCAAGAGGGCTTAACATTGGTTTTGTTGCCACGGATAATGGCAGTAATGTACTTAAGGCCATGGAGGTTGGTGCCTATTTCAGGGTCCCGTGTTTGGTGCACTGCATTAACATTATAGTTCAAGACTTTCTGAAAAAGAACCCATAGTCAGCAACTTACTGACCACCTGCCGCAGAATATGCACTCATTTCAGCCATTCTTTTAAAGCCCGGAAGCAGCTGAGGATCATTCAACGTGACTATAGAATGCCAGTCAAAGCACTCATCCAGGAGGTGGCAACACGTTGGAACTCAACGTATTACATGCTTGACCGTCTGTTTGAGCAGTACAGACCAATCAATGAATATGTCATGCGAAGGGCGGATGCTACTGTGAAAGGCATGACCCTTCAGATGGACCAATGGTGCCTAGTTAAATCGCTTACAGAGATGCTTCTTCCTTTCGAGGTCTTCACACGTGAAGTCAGCAAGGAGGACTGTACTATGGGCCAAGCTATCCCATTGTTGCACATGCTAGAGCAACAGCTGAAGGAGGTGTCTGAAGCGTACATAGGTGTGGAGGAAAAAAAAGAAGCATATGAGTTGGTGGAGAGCTTATCATGTCGCTTAACTGAAAATGTAAGGGTCCAAACTAAGATTTTGTCACAAGAACATTACATTTGTGCCACAATTCTGGATCCACTGTACAAATCGGCACTGAACAGTAAGACATTACTCCCTTTTTCAGAAGTGGATGTTGCCCGGTACAAAACTTGGATAGCTGAGACAGCCAGTAAATTGGAAAAGGAACGGCTGGTAATTAAAGGCCTCAAACCCACAACAACTACTGCAGCAGGGCATCTGGCGTCAAGTTCAACTTCAGAGCCTGAGGGCAGTGCATTTGGTTCACAGCTGTCACCAACACTATCGACAACAGCAAGAACCGGATCATCAGCCCCAGTAAAAACGGCACAGGATTGGTATTTACAGCAAGGACTTGCTAGGTCCAGTGCTGATGCAAAGACAAAAGAGGCCGAACAAAGTGTAGCACCCCTGAACATTGACCGGATGGTCCAGGCCTACTTGGATGACCCAACAGAGGTCTACATTGATCAAAACCCATTGCGGTATTGGTATGGCAAAAGGGACCAATGGCCAGTGCTCAGCAGGCTGGCGATAAACTATCTGGCTTGCCCTGGGCAAGTGTCTCTTCTGAACGTGTTTTCAGTGCTGCTGGTTCCATTGTAACAGTGAAAAGGACCAGTCTCTCACCAAAAAACGTGGAGAGGTTAACCATGATCAAAATGAATCGGCAATTTATACCACCGAATTACACAATACATGAATCAACGCAGGAAGATTAGGACAGCGGCTCAGGTGACGGAAGTAGCGTGTTAGATGCTGGTTACCTACTTCTGGTTGAACCCCCATAGTTTGAGGACGAGCTATACTTCCCTGACAACTAGGCTTCCACTTCTTACTGTCGTTCTCCCTTATTTACTTTTATTTGTGTGTCTGTCTTTCTGGTTGGAGAAACTTCAAATCACAACAAATCCATCACCACCGTCTTCGTCTTTTATTTCCATATATGAGTTTCAGCTGTCTGCATTTCAGTCCACTCCTCCGAGTCCTGCTCCTCCATCCTCCTGAATCGACCTAAATCTATTGCCCTCAAGCCAGATGATGATTGGATGTAGCATAACCGAAGAAAAACGAAAATCTTGCCTCGTTGAGTCTCTCCAAAAGAAGTGGAACATGATGATGATTACTATAGCTATCCTCCTTTCCGAGCCGAGACAGACTGCCCATTAACTGAAGATGAGAAGGAACAGGTAATGAATGATGACATGCATTGGACGCTGACTGAGTGATTTGTGTTGTTGTTGTTTGTAGTGCATGAAGTTAATTCATTGTGTACTATTATCTAATCTACACACTAAAAGTAACTCAATGCAATGTTTGTTTCCATTCTTGTTTTTTAATAACAAATTTCTACTTCTACTGCAGGGCGATCCATTGCATTTTGAATATGGAAAGGGGACTCAATCTGTACACTGCACACTGAGTTGGACAACACACCATGATGATGACCACAGTGACATAATATCTTCGCAGTCACTCAGTACGATCCGAGATGATTGATGGAATAACTCAGGGCATTTCATGAGTGGCATAAAAGGTAACCAAGTCAACAACAACCACTGCAGACCTACATGTCTGTGTAGTGGTGGAGTCGAGGGGCATTGATTTAGTCACTTAATTTGTAAAATGCTATGTTGCTGTATATCTGCTTTGTCTGCATCTGACAAAAAATGTACGCTAAATGGAGGATGGGTCACGGGTGCCGTGGGCCTGCTCTGTCCTGTTGTTGTTGGAGGTTAATGCTGGAAACAGACTAGAGTAGACATGATGTATCCATGCCGCCTCTGAAAGTGTTCTTGTTGCACTCCACCGTAATTTAGGCATTTTTTTCCTACTTGATTTTTCAATATCCCTTTTGTTTTCCCATCTACAATTACAGGCCGGCCCTTACCCTGTGCTATACTGGGAAAAACAACTCTCACTTACCTTACCAATGAATCTACATCTGCCAGGCAGGCAGTGGCGTCACCCAAGATTGATGGCCGGAGCGTCCATGGAAGGGAGGACCAAGAGGAATGCCAAGATGCAACTCCCCATTTTGACCAGGATAACATACAGTAACAGTATCAACTTTCATCATCTTTTAAATTTGATTCATTTTTTGTCTTCAATCATTACTACTCTGTGTTGTTGTTGTTGTTATGTTTGCTCTCTGCTTATAATTCAATTCATCCCTACAGCTATTTTTGAATTTTCTTTGCTATCTTTAAGCCTGGGCCGGTACAACAGAACAGAAACTGTATGTAATTCGGGTCTCTCGGAGGGCAGACAGGCAAGGCAAATTGCTGCCCTGTACTGTCTAATTGTCTAGTAGTAGTTAGTAAGTACTACTTATCATTAACCATCAAGTTATCATCATCATGCATGCATTTCCTTTTTCTCCCTTAACAGATTTATGGATATGGTTGTCTGCCAAGATTGTGTTTTGTTGTTGTCCATGCGTACTGTTTTTCTTTGTCAAACCTTTCCCAAAACCCCCCTTCCCAACTATTCATCAAACCCTAACCCTCTTCCCCCGGGCTGTGTGACTTATTGAGGTGTGACTAAATTAAATGTACACCAATAATTTATCACACTCTTGCTGGGGCGGATGTGGTAAAAGCAACACTAATTCAATTTCAAGGCAGGGCGAGGATCTTCTTCTGCTTGCCCACCCATGAGCAGTACATTTGCGAGATAATTTTTTTACCAAAGGAACCTAATCCATCAGCATTAATTGCCGGCATCGATTGGATTTGTTGTCATCCTCCTACACAGCACTAACGGTTACGCTTGTGTCGAGTGTACTGTAGGCCTAGTCGAGTGACTCGACACAGCTAGAGTTTGTAACTCTATGTACTAGGCTATCCCCGCCACCATTATGTTTTATTGTATTTTGGCATATTATTGTTTGGCAGTAAGTTCCGTACTGTACTTCGTTCTACTACTCCTCCCACAGTCTCTCTCAGGCGACTGACTGTATCATTTTCATTTTTTTGCAAATGCTTCTGCCAGGGTCTACTACTACTACCACCAAAACCATGGCATGTTGGGAAAGAAAACCATCATCACCATGCAGCCATCGCCGTGCCCAAGTTAAACATCAAGCACAGGTAAGAGAAGAAGTTTGGGGGAGGCATAATTAATAATGGAAATTTTTTCATTAATTCTATTTCACACACCCCTTTGAGTCCAGTTGCAGAATGCATAGACTAGGAGGAGAGACTGAATGTACTAGTAGGACAAGTCCCTCAGTGAGGGGTACCGCATCTATCTGTTTGTGTCTTAGTAACTCAGCCAATTATTTAAATCAAACACTGTCTGTGGCCCTGCACCAGCAAGGAAACAGTGTGACGTAAAACAGTAACCCCACCCACAAAACATTAACAACATCGTATATAAAGTATAAATATATAATTTAATCCCCTAACAAAAATAAACTATGTAAAAAAATCCCACAACACCTGACCCACCCCTCTCCCTAACCCCAACCAATGTCCATTTCCCGGAACGAAAAAGTCCAACAAATGAAATGTCCAATTGTCCAAAAGTGAAAACCCCAACGCCCGATTCCCACCCACCAAAATAAGCAATAAAAAAGGGGCAATAAACGGGGTCTGTTCATCAACGGGCTCGCCTCTCCAGGACACGAATGCGCTCCTCTAGACGGGCCACGCGGCGCTTCAGTGCACGGCAATTGCATCCACAGGGGGGGGGCAGCAGTGCTTAATGTAGTATGGCGGCGGGCGGCTGCCAGACGGTGGCGCCGTAACACTGGAGGGGGGTGGCTGGGGCCCGAGGCATTGGAGGAGGCTGCAGCTGCTGCCGCCTCCTCCTCCTCCTCCTCTAGAACCACCAGCCGCCAGTATTCAGCTTGTATGGCCTCCAGCTTCCGGCGCCGGGCCTTGGCTGCCAACTCCTTCCTGTCTACTTTCACTTTGGAAGGAGTAGCTATATCAAGAAGAAAAAACAAGACTATTGTAAAATATACTCTTAGCAAAGCAGTAAGACAAATTAATTCTACACATAGTGGCACAGTAGCACTAGCAAGCACAGTACATAACATTTGTGGTATGTATCTATCCTCCCACTACCTCGGCCTCTAACATTTGTGGGAGTTTCAGGCATTCCACCACCCATGCATCTGATTCCTATCAGACACCTATGCATGCATCCCACGTATCCTTCTCTGCCAGTCATAAATATTAAATCTCGCCCATCCTTCCTCCTTCCACCTTTCTTTCCCTTTTCGTTCAACCCATCCATCAAGGTCATCTGATCTGACTTTTAGTCTTCTCCATAAAACTTTCACAGCTGAGTTGAAGTCCGATAGAAGAGGCCATTGGTTACTCAACAGTACACTCCCGTCGCTAATGCTATTGCTAATGCTAAGTAAAGGGTGTCTTCTTCAACCGTTCACAACAACTTCTTACTTAAGTCTCAACAGTACAGTATACATTACACCCTTGCAGCGAGTGTAATGTCAATAAGTAAGGATTAGGAATATAACTTACCACCGCCCGCCACTGCTGCTGGCTCACCCCCTGCAGCTCCTCCTGCAACTGCCGCATCTCCTGCACCCTCAGCGGCCACGTCACCTTCACCGCTGGCCCCGGTACTGGTGGTCGGTAGTATGCCTAGAAAAAACATTACACATTTTTCAGATGCCATATACACCTCCCTCTATTTTTCACTAGCAAGATTGAAAAAAAAGTTAATACATACATAATACATATACAACATACATCACTAGTACAAATCAGGTAATAGAGTAGACACTAGTAGTGTTATATGGTCCCTAGGGTCATTCTAGTCTTTGCTAAGTTACCCCGAGCCATGCAACCATTTTAGCTTTGTGTCTTTTATTTTTGCGCAAGTTACCTCGCAGCTTGTTGTGTAAGACGCCTTTGAGCCCACATGAGCTCATACTGCTACTGTCTGAGCGCAGCGTACAAGGTCGAAAAACAAGCCACTTTGTTATGGAGTTCTGGTGTTAGCCCATATTGCTTATCCATAAAAATACTACACTTTTTGGCACGACTGAGAAATGCTTGCACTATACTAACGCGCACCATTTGTCTCATAACAGACGGAAGATTCCCTTATACGAACCAGAGCTTTGCAGAGCTTATGATGTAACCAGTACTAGGTTCTTCTAAGGTGAGGGGTCCCCAGAATTCGCTCAGATCTCCATTTATAATTTTATATAAACTATATTCCTACCAAGGGGAGGGTGGTTCTTCCACCACTGTTCAGTTATCATGATTTCGCCTTTTGTCTTCTATGGACTTGTAGTTGTAAGTGTAACTAAGTGTAACAATGTTTATTGTTTTAATCTTATGCATTTTGCTGTTGCTGCTGCATTATAGAACAACGTACAGAGCTTGTCAGTTGAAAATAAACCTTTTGAACTTACATAGACTCGGTGGTATTTGGTGTGGACTTACACAAGTGAGTGAGCGAAAGGGTGTGCATTGCTTCCGCAACAGAGGTCGGGAGTGTTATGTTCTGGGTTGTCTACTCATTGGGTATCTTGGGGGGGTTTCGGAGAGCTAATGAGACACTATAACTAGTCGGTCAGGGGATTGTGGTGGCTTCTGATTGAGGTGTGAGGAAGGTCCAACCTCCCATCACCAACGTCCTATTTTCTTGTGCAAAGTTCTGTATGTGCAGAATCCCTACAACAGTAGTAGTATGTCCTATCCTATCAAAAATAGTAAAATCTGGTTGGGCATTTTCTTGGTGGGAATTGTCGAAAAGCCTCAAGATTAAGAAGACTAGAAGTAGTAGAAGAGGACAACCCAAAGGACTGGACTCAATGGCTAGAGCTATTGATGAATCTGAGTTTTATTTAAAATATTTTAAATAAAGAGTGGCCAACTGGGCAAGCTTAGCTACAGACAGACTAATAGTAGTAGTACAGAGAGTCATAGCAGACGCAGTTAGAGGCAGGGATAACAAGAATTTAGAAACAGATAGTATAGATCAAAGAAGAATTTGTAAAAAATAGAATTAGGATACCGAAATAATAGTTCAGAAAAAATAAGGTGCAGGAAAAGTTAGGGAAAAATAATTATTAATATTAACCACTGGAGGACTTACTGGGGCCAGCAGCAGAGCCCTCGGTAGAGGAGCGGTCCTGGCCCTGGGAGGCATCTTGATGATCTTCTTGTCCCGCCGCCTGTGACCCTGTCTTCTTGCCCCTGGGTGCTGATCATGTAAGATTTCATAAAGAAAGAGACAAAAATTAAAGTTTGGTGTGAAACAAATAAAATATTTTAAAATACGCTCCAAAAACATTTTTGTGAACAACAATTGCAATAAAATTGACCTATCTAATCTGATCGACTAGTAGTTTCACGGACCGTCTAGTAAGCCTAACTACCACCTGACCTAGCCCACCTATTCCAATCCAGATGGGCCAATTGTTCAGTAAGTCTGCATTTCCATTTATTTTAGTCCTCAAAAATGCATAGATGGAGGACACATGCATACATTTTTGCATACACCAAATTGTTGGCTGGTTGCTGCTGATGTTCTGCTAGTGATGATATAAGCCTATTAACACTCACTAAACAAACTACAAAAGGTTCTACTAAAGACTGGGGTAAGCAGCACTCAGCAGCACGTGACGTGACAGAGGATGCGTCACGCACACCACTTAAAAATTACCAACTAATAAGTAACTAAACCTATCAATCCACCACTATCCCTTCTTAGTGGCAGGAGGACAAAGGAAGGAATAGAGTCTCTCTAGCATTACCTAACTTAAGTTCTCTAAAGTAAACTCTTACATAATCATCAGGCCAAGCGAGCGCAAAGTTGCAAACAAGTAAGATTAGTAGCGCCGAGCGCCTGTGTCATAACAATCACAGAAGATTTTTAAACGTAATTTACCTGCAATGTAAGCAGCAGCATTCTTGATGGTCAGAAAAAAAAAAATATTCGCAATATATAACACAGAGTAGAAGAACACAAAGTAGTAATATTAAATAGCTACTCACCAAGCCCCGGGACCTCCACTCCTAGCAGGTCCAGCAGGTTCTGCTCCCGGTCCAGAATATCGGACCACCGGTGCGTCAGCTGATTATTGGTGCGCCGGACACCAGAGCAGCGAAACACTGCCCAACGCACCTTGCCCCACCGCTGCCGACGCTCCCGGAGCCCGTACCCAGACCCAGGCCTGCCGCCTGCTGCCAGAGTTAAGGGGAGGTGGCGCTGAACAAAAAAAACCAGTGCGGCCACCTCCGCCTCACCGAATAAGGCCCGTGCCTGCACCCCTTTTTGGAGCCGCCTTCCGCAAGGAAGGCGGTCGCGACTCTGGCTACGAGCCCTGTGGCCCTTTGCCATTGTTCTGGGTAGGTGGGGGGGTGGAAAAGAAAAGGTAGGAATTAAAAAAGTAAGTAAAAGAAATTAAAAAGCAGGTAATAGAAAAAGAGTGAAAAACTAGTGAAAAACACACAAAAAGTAGAAAAAATCTCAAAATATAGAATCAGGAAAATAGAGAAATAGATAATAAATAAAAAAGATCAAAAAAAAGTTTCCAGAAACAAAGGATTGAAAAGATAGAGGGAGAATTGAAAAGCAGGCCCAGAACCATAGCAATAGAGTGAAAAACAAGATGGCCGCGCCCATTGCGACCGCATGGGCAAGTTCGCGCGATATTTCCCCCCCCAAGCACGCAAAAAGCGTCGCGAACGCGTAATGCGCATTCTTGAACAGGAAATACTTATCGCGAACGGGCGGGAGCATGCAATACGCGACCCGGAACTGGAAATAAGCATCGCGAGCAGGCGGGAGCATGCAATACGCGACCCAGAACAGGAAATAACCATCGCGAACGGTCAGGACAAGTGAAAAACAAGATGGCCGCGCCCATTAGCGACCGCATGGGCAAGTTAGCAATATATTTCCCCGCGAGCACGCAAAAACACATCGCGAATGGGCGGGACAAGCAATTCCGCATCTTCGCGGAATTTCTACGTGCTCGCGGAGATTTTTAACAATTTCGCGGAGATTTGCGTAACGCGACTACGCAAATTCGGCCCACCCCTATAAGGATTCTTGGAATCACAGCAGGACAGCAGGCCTACCATCTCCTGCATAATAACTATGTATAAGGGTCATTCCTTCCGTCATCCTAGTCCGACATGACACAGCAAGCTATCTCCCCAGGGGGTACCACTTTGGGTATATATACACTATATCTTGTTGGGGTAGTCAGAGGAGAAAAGGACTTCCATGCCGACACACTGACGCGAGACGCTGAGGCTCCTGCACGCAGACACTCCAGCTCGCAGTGGTCTGACATCCCTTGCGTGGTGTCCATCTCAAGACCAAGACGGGGTCCCACAGTCTCTCACTTCAGGTGATGGGGTTGACTTTATCCTAGAGAGATTATTGGCTTTACACCCATATACATGCTAGGTACACTTATGTACATCTAGTTAAGATCGCATCATAGGAGTACGCATTTTACTGTCATGTATTTTATATACTTGCCTATACTCATTGTTTTAGCACGATGGTAGAAATCTACCATCCTTTTACTCTGTTAGTGCTTATAATCATTTATATCTGTTACTGTCTAATGGTTGTTTCAGCACACCTATTTTACACTAGAATGACGCTGGTTCAATAAATGCTTATTGAAAAACTTCCCCACCATTTATTCTGCCTATCTGTCTGAAACAAAGTGAGCACGAGTGACAGAGCGAAAAGTAGTACACTGTTTCCACGATTCTGAGGGACCAGGGTTGTAATGTTCGATAGTTGCCAAGAACTATTCTCTCCTTGGTAAGAGGGATTTCTAGTGGCACTGTGAGCTAGCTGGTATACAGGCTAACATACCTGGTAGGGGTGTCTAGAATCAGTCTGACCCCAATCCTATAGTGTATGTTGTCCAAACGTGCAGATCTTATATATTTATAGGAACTACACAACAGTGTAAAGGGTCTACTTATTCCGCACAGCGAAGGCTACTAAATAAATTAGCAGCCATGGGGCTAGGTGCCTAGACTGGTGATATGGGGTTGCAGGGAGTAACAATGGTTTATGGATTTGAATTTAGGGTGGGCTGATCCAACCTCTGTATTGCTGCTCTGGCCGACTGGGCCTCATGCAAACCAGGGGATGCCAACAATTACCCTATACCCTGCTCAATTTGTGTAAGTAGATGCTCTCTCAAGTCCTTTAAAACCAGTTCTAGCTTCAAGCGGTCCATTGCAATGTGCAATGTTCTTTAATAGTCAAATTTAAAAAGGCTATCAGGGAGAGTTCAAACTTTCTTCTTGTTACATAAAAGTGGGAAAGGGACAGCTAAATTTTTTAATCAAAGTTGGTTTGGGTTTCGTTCTTCCTTGCCTGCTTGCTCATTCTGCTTCTTTTGAGGGGTGGTGAATTCAACTGAGGGATGGGTTCTATGCTATCTTCTGCAGTCACCATCTGGTAATATGTAATCACACTGATCAATCAATCAATCAATCATGTCACTTATAAAGCGCACTACATACCCGCGAGGGTCTCAAGGCGCTGGGGGAAGAGGGGGGTGGTTCTGCTACTGATCGAAGAGCCAGGTCTTGAGGAGTCTTCTGAAGGCCAGTAGGTCTTGGGTCTGCCGAAGGTTGGTGGGGAGGGTGTTCCAGGTCTTGGCGGCGAGGTGGGAGAAGGATCTGCCGCCGGCGGTCGTTTTCCGGATGCGGGGGACTGTGGCGAGGGCGAGGCTGGTGGAGCGGAGCTGGCGGGTGGGGGTGTAGAAGCTGAGTCGTCTGTTGAGGTAGGCTGGTCCGGAGTTGTGGAGTGCTTTGTGTGCGTGAGTGAGGAGCTTGAAGGTTATCCTCTTGCTGACAGGGAGCCAGTGCAGGTCTCTCAGGTGGGGTGTGATGTGGCTGCGTCGGGGGATGTCGAGGATAAGACGTGCAGAGGCGTTCTGGATGCGTTGCAGCCGTCTCAGGAGCTTAGCCGTCGTTCCTGCGTAGAGGGCGTTTCCGTAGTCCAGCCTGCTGGTGACGAGGGCCTGGGTGACTGTTTTTCTTGTTTCGGTGGGGATCCACTTGAAGATCCTGTGGAGCATTCGGAGGGTGTTGAAGCAGGATGAGGAAACGGCGTTGACCTGCTTAGTCATGGAGAGGGTGGGGTCGAGGATGACCCCTAGGTTGCGTGCGTGGTCGGTGGGTGTCGGGGCTGTTCCCAGTGATGTTGGCCACCAGGAGTCGTCCCATGCTGAAGGGTTGGAACCAAGGATGAGGACCTCCGTCTTGTCCGAGTTCAGCTTCAGGCGGCTGGTACTCATCCATTCGGCGACGGCCTTCCTTCCTTCGTGGAGGTGGGCTTTGGCGGTGTGAGGGTCTTTGGTGAGGGAGAGGATCAGCTGGGTGTCGTTGGCGTAGGAGATGGTGTTGAGGTTGTGCTGTCGGGCGACGTGGGCGAGGGGTGCCATGTAGATGTTGAACAGCGTTGGGCTGAGGGAGGAGCCTTGGGGTACGCCGCAGATGATCTTGGTGGCTTTGGATCGGAAGGGGGCGAGGCGGACGCTTTGTGTTCTGCCGGAGAGGAAGGATGTGGTCCAGTCCAGGGCCTTCTCTTGGATCCCGGCGTCATGAAGGCGTGTTCGTAGTGTGTGGTGGCAGACCGTGTCGAAGGCGGCTGATAGGTCCAGGAGGATGAGGGCTGCTGTTTCTCCATTGTCTAGCAGGGTCCTGATGTCATCGGTGGCGGCGATGAGGGCGGTTTCGGTGCTGTGGTTGCTGCGGAAGTCGGACTGGGAAGGGTCCAGGATGTTGTTCTCCTCGAGGTAGCGGGTCAGTTGTTTGTTGACGATTTTCTCTGTGACCTTCGCGGGGAACGGGAGCAGAGAGATGGGTCGGAAGTTCTTGAGGTCCTTGGGGTCTGCCTTGGGTTTCTTGAGTAAGGCGGTGATCTCGGCGTGCTTCCAGCTTTCCGGGAAGGTTGCTGTCTCGAAGGAGATGTTGATTATTTTCCAGAGATGGGGCGCGATGGCTGTACTGGCTTTGTTGAAGACGTGGTGAGGGCACGGGTCTAGCGGTGAGCCGGAGTGGATGGTGTTCATGATCTCGCTGGTGTCCTCGTCGTTGATGTTGGTCCAGGAGAGCAGGCGGTTGGTGGTTGTGGGGGCAGTGGTGTCGGTGGTTGCCGGGGCGGTCGTGGTGTTGAAGCTTTCGTGGATGTCGGCGATTTTGCGGTGGAAGAAGGTGGCCAGTGAGTCGCACAGGTCTCGCGACGGCGGGATGTCGTTGGTGTTGGAGCTGGGGTTGGAGAGTTCCTTCACGATGTTGAAGAGCTCTTTGCTGTTGTGTGCGTTGTTGTCTAGGCGGTCTTTGAGTGAGGCCCTTTTGGCGGATCTGATGAGGTGATGGTGACTGCGGGTGGCGCTCTTGTGGGCGGCGTAGCTGTCCGCTGTCCGTTCGTGGAGCCAGATCTTCTCCAGTTTTCGGCATGTTCGTTTGGAGGCCTGGAGGTCTTCGGTGAACCAGGTGGCTTTCTTGCTGGTGTGGCTGTTGGGCGGATTCTTGAGCGGGGCGAGGGTGTTGGCGCAGTCGTCGATCCACAGTCTGAGGTTGCGGGCGGCGGTGTCGGGGTCGGAGGGTTCGGCGGGTGGGCTCAGGGCGAGGGTTGTGGTTAGCTGGTCTTCGGTGACTCTGCTCCAGCAGCGGCGAGGCATTTGTTCGGTGCGGTGGTGCGTGGTGGGCTTCCTGTAGGTGAAGTGGATGCAGTGGTGGTCAGTCCAGTGGGGTTCGGAGGTGTGGTTGAAGGAGACGTGTGGGCTGATGTTATCTGATTGGCCATTGCCTTGATTCACAACTCTTCTCTAATTAGGATTACTACTCATGTTACTGACAATACCAGAGGGGGATAGGCCACTACTCTCCTTTGCAGACAGAGACACCTCCTTTCCAGCGTTTATCGCATGATGGTAGGCGGTGGAACAGAGAGCTGCCTAACAGCATCAATTCTTTCCCCCACCAGACCAATTTCTGAATCAATGGCTCAAATTACAGTTGACGCCTGTACTTTTTTTTGCCCCTTTTCTCCACTAGGCAAAATGTAGGGGTCTAGAGGCACTATAGAGGGAATAAAAAAGCCAACAAAGCAATCCTACCTTCTTGGGTACAAGTCAAAGGGATGGTTGCCACAGCTAGTCACCGGCTGAACTCTATTAGAATAGTTAATACTCAACAAAAGAGGTTAGTCATATTGAAACTTTCTTGCTGGAAACTATTGCTCAAAGTACTGCTGCAGAATCTGCAGAAACAAGTCAAAAATTACCCTCAACATGGTGGACACAAAAAAAGTGATTATTAAGCAGTCTAGTCTTTATCCTGTTAAAGTTGCTCTTTTTGTTCAGGCTCGTGCTGTGCACTTCAACTGATTTCTGAGAAAGAGAGGTAGTGTCTCTCTTTCGCTCGTA
This sequence comes from Calotriton arnoldi, assembly GCA_963921515.1. Lineage (NCBI taxonomy): Eukaryota > Metazoa > Chordata > Amphibia > Caudata > Salamandridae > Calotriton > Calotriton arnoldi. The sequence continues at coordinate 761,393 of CAWUFW010009034.1, forward strand.
TAAAAGTCAAAGTTCAGTCGGGCGAGGCACATAAAAATCAGCGTGCATGTCCAGAAAATCAGTGTCTCGTCGGATTTGAAGAGACTTGTCGAGTTTCTAGTCAAAGTAAAGTTCTCGTAAGAAGCAGCTCAAAGCTAATTTTTCAAGTGAGCTGTTGTACAATCGTCAAAGTAAGGTTAAACTGAAAGGTTTAAACTGAAAGGTTTCACGTGATGAGGTATTTTCTTCCTCTTATATTTATTCTTGAGTTGGAGCACTTCACAAAATATACAAGATAATTCAACTTAGAGACTTGTCAGCATTTCACTGTTTGTTTCGCAACATTTTGGTTCCAGATAATTGGTCGCTCTCCTGTAAGCAAATTATCTCAGTAATTTATTGCTTGGGCAAAAATAGTTCTGGCTTGTGTCAGCACGCATACAAGGACAATAAATTAAGAACTGACAGTTTTCTCTTCTTCTAAATGCATCAAGCTTGACACGAGAAAAAAGTCCCACAACTTTCATTGAGAGAAAAGACCCACATTTTAAGGACCTAGGGGCATATTATCAAGTGCAATATCGCCGCTTTTGCAGCACTTTTTGCCGAAAAAGCGGCGATATTTTTATCGCCCTATTAGCAAGCCTGCGCTAACATGCGTTAGCTCAAGATTTCAGGAGTTAGCTGTTGCTTTTCCTATCGCCTTGCATGTCAGCGATAATTATCGCTAATGACATGCAAGGTAGGCGTTCCTAACATAAATTACACGCTAAAAGTCGCTAACACAACTTCGCTGTATTAGCAAAGTTGTCCCGCGATAAAAAAACGTGCGCTAATCTCCGAAGATCGCAGGTTTTTAACACCTGATAAAAACCTGATTAAACAGAGTGTAACATGGAGGCACATAAGAAATGTTCACCCTTTTGCAAAGGTAACATATACATGGGAGAAAGTGAACAAGACTTTTCTTCAGTTGACTCCAAATACCCATCTCCAAATATCCCTGTGTAATGGGCTTTGTAATTATTATTATTATTATTTGTAATTATTGTTTTATGTTCATTCATTGCCTCTCAGTCCTTTGTTTTATTGCACAACGAACGTAGCCAGGTAACCACCAACACTACTTTGTGCTCCATTGTATTCATTTTCCCTTTCCCCTTCTATTGCCCCTTCCTCCCGCTCCCGATCAGTTGTTCCCTCTTCAATCAGTTCATGAAGGGTGTTAGCTGAAATACTAACACGCTGATCCCATGCTATCGCATGAATCACTATCGCGTGTTAGCTGGAGTTTTCGCTTCCTTTCCCGGACACCTTCGCATCTTTCCAAACTGTTAATAATAAGTCGAAAAAAAGGCGAAAAGTATCCAGGAAAGGAAGCAATACGTAAAATGCTGATAGCTTGCGCTGGCGATCAGTATCGCCATTACTAGATAATATGCCCCTAAGTTTCTATAGGAAAAGCATTTATTTTATTTGTCAACATCTTTGGCGCCATTTGACGAATGTTTGCAAAATTTTCAAAACTAATGGGGCGCTCCGGTCAGCTCCTGTCCTAAAAGATTCGGGTGATTCGTCAAGCAGGGGCCAAGAAAAAAGGGGGGTCCCAAAACACGTTTTCTCCATGTTCATTTCCATAGGAAATTTTGGAACAGGCTACAGTCCGCACTGCTGAACAGAATTACACCAAATTTGGCAAAAAGGTAGCTCTTGTCTTAGAAAGCATTCTTCTTTTTAAATGGTGTAAATCCGTTCAGTAGTTCCTGAAATATTCATATTTAAGAAAATGTATATATCTGGTGACCGCGGTGGATTCGCAAACCATCCCGATCACGAGCCTGACTCTGATTGGCTGCCAACACTTCAAACCAGAAAGTGTTGGCAGTCATCTTGTGACTTGGTTGAACCGAGTCACAAGAAAAAAGGTCAAAAAACAAGATCAGGGTAGAAACACCCTGAGCCCCTAGGCCTGCTCAGGGGGTCCCACAGGGACCCCCAGGGCCCAAAAAAGCATTTAAAAAAAATATATTGTCGGGATTTGCGCTGGGTTCGCGAATCCTGCCGAAAAAATTGCAAAAAAACACGGAGCGTGGGCTACCGTGCTTCGTTTGAATAAGCCCCCAGGTGGGCCAGGTCCCGGGGCCAATGTGCAAAATATATGCGGGGCTGTGTGGGCCCCCGCAGCCCCGGGGACCGCCACCTCGCTGGGGCTTTATTAATTATGCACGGGGGCACGCGGCCCCCCCGCATCCCCCGGTACCGCCACAGGGGCTTTATTATTTATGGGCAGGGGGGCCTCGCAGGCCCCCCAAGCCCCGGGGACCTTCACCTCCATGGGGCTATTACTAATAATATGTGTAGGGAGCTTGAGTCCCCCACACTGCCCCAGTGGCCAACACCTCCCCGGGGCACTAATTATTGAAATACGGGGGTCCGTTGCAGACCCCCGGTGCCGGGGACCACCACCTCCCCCCAGGGCTATCATCACGTTGGGAGGGGGGCAACGCGACTCCCCTCCTGGAGCCCTCCTTGGCCCTGGGGACCACCACCCCCCAGGGCCGGCTCCAGTAATGTCCCGGGGTGCCCATCCCCAGGACATTGCAGTTTGTAATGACAGGGCGGGAGCAGTCGCCCTGCCATTGCAAACTTCTGCTTTGCTTCATGGAAGCGAGAGCAGGAAACCTGCTCTCGCTTCGATGAAGCGAAGCAGTATTGCTTTTGGACAAGGGGAGCTGCATGTCAGCAGCTCCCCTTGTCCAAAAGCAATGCCGGCTCCCGCAGGAGGCGGGGAGCCGGCTGGGACCGCGGGGCATTGGGGCTCCCCCGCGGTCCCCAACATTGAAGCCAGGCCCCGGGGATGGGGGGCCAAAGGTGGCCCAGGGAAGGGTGGCCACTCGGCCCCCCCTCCCTTTTGATATTATTTTTAAAAAAAATAGTAAATAAGGCCGGGCCCCGGGGGATGGGGTTCCCAGGGCCAAAAGTGACCAAGGGAAGGGGGGCCACGCATCCGCCCTCCCATATGAATAATGTTAAAAAAATAAAATGAGGCCAGGCCCCGGGGGATGGGGTCCCCGGGGTAAAAAGTGGCCCAAGGAAGGGGCACAATGGAAATATGTGAAGCTTTGGAAATGGCACATTATTCCTGCGTGTGGTTCGCATTACTTTAAGTGGAAGTAGGAAACATAAGAAATATGGAGTACAAGTGACAAAAAGGATTACGATGGCAGAAAGATACCAATGCGCGAATCAAGCGCTGTCTCAGCTGTGCGACTGGTAGTGGGGTGACATGCCACTCCACATTCAAGTTGATATTTATGCAGATGCCATGTGGGCAAGGCATCATTTCCAGCACGCACGCAATCTTGGAGGATGAGGTCAAATTTGAATACTTTTTTGATAAATAGGTGTGCATCCTTACTTATAACTTACCAAGGAAGGGGGGCCATGCGGCCCACCTCCCGTATAAATATTGATTACAAAAATTTAAAAACGAGGCAATGCCCCGGGGGATGGGGTCCCCGGGGCCGAATTCGGCCTCAGGAGGGGGGCTGCGTGGCCCCTTTCCTGTTTTTTTTTTTTTTTAATGGGTCAGGCCCTGGGAGATGGGGTCCCCAGGGCCCACAAAATATTAAGAAAAAGGGGGCCACACAGCCCCCCTTCTAACAATAATATTAAAAAAAGAAGCCAGCATCTCGCCAGAGGCCCCCCTCCTTGCTGCACCACTGTGCAAACGCACCTCCTGGCGCATTCTGGATTGGGGGATTAAGTCCCCTTGAATCCTAAGGGTCATTAGGGGCCAACTAGCCCTCCAGATACCTCCGGTAAGCCACACACAGTGGGATTGCTGAGAGGTGGTCTGAGGCCACGCCCCTTTTGTACACCACTCTGCAAACGCGCCTCTTGTCGCACTGCTGGTGGGGCAATGAGGTCCTCTTGTGTCCTAAGGACCTCAGGACTAAAGTGGACTTCATCCACCGAGCAGCAGTGCGCTAGGAGGTGGGTTTGTAGAGTGGTGTAAAAAGGGTGTGTGGCCTCGGAACACTCTCAGCAATTTAGCTGTGTGTGGCTTACTAGAGATAACAGGAGGGCTAGTTGGCTGCCAGGGACCCTCAGGAGGCAAGGGGACTTCATCCTCCAGCCAAGAGCGCACCAGGAGGCGCGTTTGCAGATTGGTGGAGAAAGGGGGCGTGGCCTGTGTCCACCTCTCAGCAATCCCACTATGTGGGGCTTACTGGAGGAATCAGGTAGGCTAGTTGGCCCCAAAGGACCCCCAGCAAACGAGACTTTAATCCCCATCCAAGAGCGCGCCAGGGAGCGCGTTTGCAGACTGGTGGGCAAAGGGGGCGTGGCCTGCTATGAGAACTCACCAATGCTGCTGTGTGGGACTTACTAGAGGTAATAGGAGGGGTAGTTTGCCCCCAAGGTTGTCCTTAGGGGGCAACTACCTCTCCTGTTACCTCCAGTAAGTCCCACACAGTGGAATTGCTAAGAGGTCTTCAGAGGCCACGCCCCCTTGCTCCACCACTCTGCAAACATGCCTCCTGGCACACTACGGGTTGGGGGATGAAGTCCACTTTACTCCTGAGGGACTTTGGGGGCCAAGAAGCCCTCCTGGTACCTCCTGTAAGTCCTATGCAGCGGAATTCCTGAGTGTTGGTCAGAGGCCCAGACCTCTTTCTGCACCACTCTGCAAACGCGACTACTACCTTATAGTTATAAATTAGCATTTGAAAAACCTTTGAAATTCATTGAAAAAACCATAGGTTTCAGGGACGTTATAGTTAGTAATTAGCATTTAAAAAGCCTTTGAAATTTACTGAAAAAAACATAGGTTTCAGGGACGTTATAGTTAGAAATTAGCATTTAAAAAAACATAGAAATTCACTGGAAAAAACACAGGTTTCAGGGACGTTATAGTTAGTTGGACATTTCAATCATACAAAACCAGAGAAATTCGGCCGTTATAGTTAAATGAGCTAACTATAATTTGCGCTCCCGCAATGCACTGCTGATGACGTCACATATTACATCACTCATGACATGGTCAGTGACATCGTTGATGACATCACTGATGACATCTCAAATGACATCACTGATGACATCACTGATGACATCATCCAGAGACTGGGTGATTTTTAAAAGTTTAAGAATGTTTTATATAGAAACACAAAGGTTTATTGAAGAATGAGTGGGTGTATGAGTGTCTGAATGGATGATTTAATGGGTGCGTGACTGACTGCATAAGTGAGTGATTAAATGTGTCTTATTGAATGCATGGGTAAATGACTAATCTGTGTGAATGTCTGAATCAGTCTTTCAGCTGCTGTGTAAGTCGCTGCATGAGTTGGTGAGTAGCTACATGAGTGTCTATATGGTTTATGATTGGTTGTCTGAGTACCTGTATGGGTGCCTGAGTGTCTGTGTGGGTGGGTGGGGGGTGTAACTCCCTGCATGGATGTGCGAGTGGATGATTCAGTGGGTGTATGGGTTTATGAGTGCATCTGCAAGTGGCTATATGGGTGAGTGTGTGTGTGTGTATGGCTGTGTTGGTGAGTGAATGGATGTCTCAGTGGTAAATGTATGAGTAACCACATATGTGAACGGCAGTATAGGTGCGTGTTGGAGTATATAACTGAGTATATATGAGAGTGAGTGATTGTGAGAGTGGCTGTATGGATGAGTGTGTGCTTGTGTCAGTGATTGTATAAGAGAGTAAGTATGTGTTAGTATCTGTATGAATAAGTGAGGTGGTGTGTGTGTAACTGTATTGGTGAGTAAATGGCAGTGTGATTGAGTCTTTGGATGACTGACTAGGTGTGTGAGTAGCTCTGTGGATGAGTGGCAGTATGTGAATGTCTGTATGGGAATATGATTGCATATATCAGAGGCTGTATTGATGAGTGACTGCGTGTATGAATGACTGTATCGTGAGTGAGTGTATGTGTGTAGACCTATGAATCAGTGAGTGGGTATGTACTAACTGGTATTGGTGTGTCTATGGTTTCGATAATGGAAGTCTGTATTTCAAAGTGGGTGTATGAAAGGTTATATTAGGGTGTGAGGAGTTGCATCAGATATTAAGTGGGTGATGCTTGCAATTTATCCTCCATTCATAGACGCACACAAAGGCAAGTGATTTCTATCGATTCTTTATTAAGATGAAATGAGGATTTTCCATTTGGAATTATTACTTGAGCCTAACAAGTTTCAGCTAAACAGCACCTTGTTCACTGGCATGTAAAGAGATTGTGCAGTGTTGTTTAAAAAGCACGTCCCTCTGCATGCGATTCATTTAAATTGCCATCGTGGGCTTTCCAGGAGAGTAAAACAAATGTTGCATGCTGGGTTCTGTAGTGCTTTTGTACAAATTGTTACCCTCCAGTGGGTTCTGTGCTTTTCCCATATTGTTCGTACTATTTCCTAGCCCTCCAGTGCGCCTCCCAAATGAAAGATGTTCAAGTAGTTTACGTCTGTCTGCCTTTCCACTGACGGATTCAGAACATTTCCATGTACTGTGGCCCCCTGTTCAATTGTGGGGCAGTGCAGTCTTCCCGGCTGGACTGCAGCAAAAACAAAATGCTTGCAATTTATCCTCCATTCAAAGATGCACACAAAGCAGGTGAATTCCATCGATTCTTTATTATGATGAAATGAGCATTTTCCATTTGGAATTATTTCTTGAGCCTTACGCATTTCACCGCAACAGCGCCTTGTTCACAGGCATGTAAAGAGATTATGCAGTGTTGTTTAAAAAGCACTTCCCTCCGCATGTGATTCATTTAAATTGCCCCCAGTGGGCTTTCCAGGTGAGTACAAAAATGGGTGTATGCTGAGTACTGTAGTGCTTTTGTACAGTTTGTGGGGGCAATTTAAATGAATTATGAGGTTATGAGGCTCTGCCACAGTAAAAGGTCAAAAACCAGGTGATGGCTATTAAGTGTTGTACATTTGTCATTGTGGCCCTATCCAAGTCTTCTAGCATACCCGCAGCTCAGACAAAACATGTGTTGGCATAGTAAAGATTTGCAAAGTGCTTTATGAAAATAAAGGCTGTCGGTGGAACATTTGCTGCAAAACTCTACGTTGATTTATTTTGGAGTGCTCAGAACTTTGCTTAAATTTTGGATTGGATCCTACAGAAGAAGTGTTGGCACGCCTCCCCTCTTGAACACCCAATACATAGTCTTATACTGATAGGGACTTTTTGATTTGTGTCTACATTGACTGTGTGTGTCATTTTCTCCCAGCCACCTGCTTTTGTCTGATAATATCACTTTTATATGCCTCACCAAAAGCTTCTATATTTGTTAATGGTTTAATTTCCTCGCCTGTCAAGTTAGACAAGGGAGTCCTTTTTCTCCTATATAATTTTTATATTATCCCTTCAACCTTTGTTATCTTAAATAAGAAAAAATAGCTTTCACTTATGGTGAAAATCAAATCAAATTACCCATGTCTGCAGATGACATACTTCTATTAATTTCTAATTCAACTGTGTCACTTCCAGATTTTCTGGATGAAGTGAATGACTTTTCCCTGCTCTCAGGATACAAACTCAATATCGAAAACTGTGAGATACTTAAGCTCAATAAATGTTGTTTAAAACATGATTTTCGTTGTAGCCTACATAAAATTAAATATTTGGGGCTCTAGTTCTCAAATTCTGTGAAAGGTGTGAACAAAATGAGCTTACAAGAATTTTATATTAAGCTAAGCTCTTTAATAATGAGATGGAACCCATTATTTCTTTCCTGATGCGGCCGTCTTCTAGTAAGATGATGATGGTTCTTCTTGTTTTATTTGCTCTATCTACAATTCATACAAATATACCATTTTACTTTTTCAGGAAAATTAGTTCCTTACTCACATCTTTCTTGTGGAATAAAGGGAAACTACATATGTCCTTACTGAAGTTAAAAAAGGATAAGCAGTAAGGTGGAGTTAACTTTCCAGATTGTCAAACTAGTCAGTGACCCATACATTCACTGAGAAACCTAATCTCTCACTTATACAGTCAGTCACGCACCTACTGAATCATCATCGATACAGGTATTCATATACCCACTGATTCATCTATACACCTTGGTATATATATTTAACACTCATAAACTTTTTAGAAACACTCACAGTCACTGGATGATGTCATCAGTGATGTCATTTGAGATGTCATGAGTGATGTCACTGGCCATGTCATGAGTGATGTAATATGTAAGGTTATAAGCAGTGCATTGCGCGGGCATGCGAGCTATAGTTAGCTCAGCTAACTATAGCTGCTGCATTTCTCTGGTTTTGTACAAGTGAAACTTGAGCCTAACTATAACGTCTCTGTAACCTTTGGGTTTTTCAGTGAATTTCTAAGGTTTTTAAAATGCTAATATTTAACTTTAACCTTCCTGTATCCTTTGGTCTTTTCAATTTCTAGCTATTTTCAATTTTATTTCTTAATTGTAATGTCCATTTTTTTGTACTTTCTTTCGATAATTGGATATTGTGTATTGCATTTACATATTACACCACTCATTTTTTTTATTTCATATGCCTTTATTAGAAAATACATTATTAACTGGTTCTATTTTTAACAATTTTGTAATTTTGGCACAGCATTGTTGCATTTACAGTGGAGATTCTGCCATCAGTAAATGTATTTCACCTACTGAAAAATACACTTAAAGACATTTTTTGAATAAAGTTGAACTCTAAATATTTAGTAGAATATTCCTTTAACTATTCTTTCTATGATCAATTTAGAAGAAAGCCACCTTTTCAACAAAATAAAAACTAAATTATTAGTGACTACTGAAGTCATTGCGATGATTTTGGTAGTCGCGAACAGTGTGTGGTTTATACTAAGTGTAAAAAATATATATAAACATATGCTACAGTATATTTAACAGAAGAGCTTTATTAGTGTACTTTTCAAACTCATATTTTTCTAGTGAGTTGCCAGAATAATCACCTCCAAACACTTTTTCCCGTTTCGGTGAAGACAGCGGAAGTCACGATGACTTTGGTCATATCAGATAGTGCATGTTTTTCAACAACTCTGAAAAGTATATGTAGAGGTATTGTGAATAAGTTTAGTATAGCTTTTCACTATTATAACATTTAAAGTTCAGCTTTTCTTTCCATTTTTAAACAAAACTACTTTAAACGTATATTTTGCATTTCCGCTTCACCGCAGTAACCGCGACTATTTTGGTCACCGCAAATATCACATGACCGGGAAAGGAAGGAATATCATTGGATAAAATACTTTTCAGCAAAATCAATAGGAAGTACACACCCACTACTCCTTCTTGAATCTTCTTTCCTAGAACTTCATTCTGAGCAGGTGTATTCATTTTGCTGTGCAAACTTTTGGGTCTTTTTTATATCAGAAATGGCAACACAGCAAGGAGATGGGGACCGGCAGGATCAACAGCTGGACCAGGATGTGGAAGAGGCGGACACTGAAGATGTGGAAGAAGAGGGAAGCTGGAGGACTATCTACTTCAGTGGCAGCAGCAACAATTCCTGGTCAAAAACTCCCTTCTGAAGTGCAGAGTACTACAACATATATGGCTCCAGAGATGTCAAAAATGGCCACGTACTGCATGGAGTGTAGTTTTGTCATAAGGGCTGGTGAGCAGTCTCTTACAGCTATTCGCAATGATGCAAAACAGCATACATGCTAATTTCTTTCCTCTTTCATATGTTTTGCACATTTTTCAGTGCACATTTTTTCAATTCCTGCTGTCCCAGTTGCCATTTATGTTATGATAAAAAGGAACAAAAAATGTAAAACTTTACAAAAGCCTTAAAAAAAAAGGTTCCTGTTGGAATCACCTTTTCGGGTAAAAAAATAAAGTATGTATCTATGTTGGAATGAGTGTATGACTGGTGTACGGATAATTGAATGAGTGCACAACTGGTGCATGGATGTTACAATGAGTGTAGCAGTGGTGCCTGAATAAATCTATGAGTGCATAAGTAGTGCCTGAGTGATTGGATGAGTGTAAACGTAGTGATTGGGTGATTGCATGTGTGCATGGGTAGTGTGTGGCTGAATGGATGAGTGCATATGTAGTGCCTGAGTGAATGGAAGAGTGGAACGGTAGTGCCTGAGTGAATGAATGAGTGCATGGATAGTGCCTGGGTGAATAGATGAGTGCATGAGTACGGGCTGCATGAATGGATGAGTAGAAGGGTAGTGCCTCTGTGAATGGATATGTGCATGGGTAGTGCCTCAGTGAATAGATGACTACATAGGTAGTGTCTGAATAAATGGATGAGCGCATGAGTGAATGAATGAGTGCAAGGGTAGTGCCTGCGTGATTGGATGAGTGCATGGGTAGTGCCTGAGTGAATGGATGAGCCCATGCATAGTACCTGAGTGAATAGATGAGTGCAGAGGTAGTGCCTGAATGATTGGATGTGTCCACAGTTAGTGCCTGGGTGAATGGATGAGGGCATGGGTGGTGCCTGAGTGAATAGATGAGTGCATGGGTACTGGCTGAGCGATTCAATATGTGCATGGTGAGTGCCTGGGTGAAGGCATGAGTGCATGAGTGAATGGATGAGTGCAAGTGTAGTCCCTAGGTCATTAGATGAGTGTTTGGATAGTGCCTGAGTGAATGGATGAACACATGCATAGTGCCTGGGTGAATGGATGAGTGGAAGGGTAGTGCCTGGGTGATTGGATATGTGCATGCGTAGTGCCTGGGTGAATGGATGAGTGCATGGATAATGCCAGAGTTAATGAATGAGTGCATGGGTAGTGCCTGGATCATTCAATGAGTGTATGGGTAGTGCCTGAGTGAATGGATGAGCACATGCATACTGCTTGCGTGAATGGATAAGTGCAAGGGTAGTGCCTGGGTGATTGGAAAAATGCATGAGTAGTGCCTGGTTGATTGGATAAGTGCATCAGTACTGCCTGGGTGATTGGATGAGTGTATGAGTGATGACTGGGTGAGTGGATGAGTGCATAGATAATGCCTGAGACAATGGAGGAGTGCATGGGTAGTGCCTCAGTGAATGGATGAGTGCATGCATATTGCCTCAGTGAATTAGTGAGTGTAAGGGTAGTACCTTGGTGATTGGATATGTGCATGGGTAGTGTCTGGGTGAATGGATGGGTGCAAAGGTAGTGCCTGGGTGATTGGATATATGTATGGTTAGTAAGTGGGTGAATAGATAAGTGCATGGTTAGTGCATGAGTAAATGGATCAGTGCAAGGGTACTGCATGAGTAAATGGATAAGTGGAAGGGTAACACCTGAGTGATTGGATGAGTGCAAGGTAGTGCCTGGGCAATTGCATGAGTGCAAGGTTAGTGCATGGGTGATTGGGTGAGTGCATGGATAGTGCCTGGGTGATTGGGTGAATGAATGCATAGTGTCTGCATGATTGGATGAGTGCATAGATAGTGCCTGGGCGATTGGATGACTGCATGGGTAGTACGTCATTGAATGGATAAGTGTATGGGTAGTGGCTGAGTGAATTGAGGAGTGAATGGGTACTGCCTGAGTGAATGGATGAGTGCATAGATAGTGCTAGTGTTATTGAGTGAATGAATGCATAGTGCCTGGATGATTGGGTGAGTACATGGATAGTGCCTAGGTAATTGGATGAGTGCATGGGTAGTGCATCAGTGAATGGATGAGTGCATGGGTAGTGGCTGAGTGAATGGATGAGCGCAAGCATAGTGTCTCAGTGAATGCATGAGTGCAAGGGTAGGGCCTGAGTGAATGGATGAGTAGAAGGTTAGGGCCTGGGTGAATGAAGGAGTGCATGGGTAGTGTCTGAGTGAATGGATGAGTGCAAGGGTAGTGTCTGAGTGAATGGATGCGTATATGGATAATGGCTGGGTGAATGAATCAGTGCATGGGTAGTGCCTGGGTGAATGGATGAGTGCATGGGTAGTGCCTGAGTGGTTGGATAAGTGCATAGGTAGTGTCTGGGTGAATAGATGAGTACATGGGTAGTACCTGGGTGAATACATGAGTAGAAGTGTAGTGCCTGGGGAATCCATTAGTGCAACTGTAGTGCCTGGTGAATGGATGAGTGCATGGGTAGTGTCTGAGTAAATGGATGAGCGCATGAGTGAATGAATGAGTGCAAGGGTAGTGCCTGGGTAATTGGATGAGTGCATGGGTAGTGCCTTAGTGAATGGATGAGCCCATGCATAGTACCTGAGTGAACAGATGAGTGCAGGGATAGTGCCTGAGTGATTGGATGTGTCCACAGGTAGTGCCTGGATGAATGGATGAGGGCATGGGTAGTGCCTGAGCGAATAGATGAGAGCATGGGTACTGGCTGAGCGATTCAATATGTGCATGGTTAGTGCCTGGGTGAAGGCATGAGTGCATGAGTGAATGGATGAGTGCAAGTGTAGTCCCTAGGTCAAAGATGAGTGTTTGGATAGTGCCCGAGTGAATGGATGAACACATGCATTGTGCCTGAGTGAATGGATGAGTGGAAGGGAGTGCCTGGGTGATTGGATATGTTCATGTGTAGTGCCTGGGTGAATGGATGAGTGCATGGATAATGCCAGAGTTAATGAATGAGTGCATGGGTAGTGCCTGGATCATTCGATGAGTGTATGGGTAGTGCCTGAGTGAATGGATGAGCACATGCATACTGCCTGAGTGAACGGATGAGTGCAAGAGTAGTGCATGGGTGATTGGAAAAATGCATGAGTAGTGCCTGGTTGATTGGATAAGTGCATCAGTACTGCCTGGGTGATTGGATGAGTGTATGAGTAATGACTGGGTGAGTGGATGAGTGCATGGGTAATGCCTCAGTGAATGAATGAGTGCAAGGGTATTGCCTGGGCGATTGGATGAGTGCATGGATAGTGCCTAGGTGTTTGGGAGAGTGCATAGATAGTGCCTGAGAGAATGGATGAGTGCATAGGTGCTGCTTGGGTGATTGAATGAGTGCATGGGTAGTGCTTCAGTGAATGGATGAGTGCATGCATATTGCCTCAGTGAATTAGTGAGTACAAGGGTAGTACCTGGGTGATTGGATATGTGCATGGGTAGTGTCTGGGTGAATGGATGGGTGCAAAGGTAGTGCCTGGGTGATTGGATGTGGTATGGTTAGTAAGTGGGTGAATAGATGAGTGCATGGTTAGGCATGAGTAAATGGATCAGTGCAAGGGTACTGCATGAGTAAATAGATAAGTGGAAGGGTAACACCTGAGAGATTGGATGAGTGCAAGGTAGTGCCTGGGCAATTGCATGAGTGCAAGGTTAGTGCATGGGTGATTGGGTGAGTGTATGGATAGTGCCTGGGTGATTGGGTGAATGAATGCATAGTGTCTGCATGATTGGGTGAGTGCATGGATAGTGCCTGGGCGATTGGATGACTGCATGGGTAGTACGTCATTGAATGGATGAGTGCATGGGTAGTGCCTGAGTGAATGGATGAACACATGCATAGTGCCTGGGTGAATGGATGAGTGGAAGGGTAGTGCCTGGGTGATTGGATATGTGCATGCGTAGTGCCTGGGTGAATGGATGAGTGCATGGATAATGCCAGAGTTAATGAATGAGTGCATGGGTAGTGCCTGGATCATTCAATGAGTGTATGGGTAGTGCCTGAGTGAATGGATGAGCACATGCATACTGCTTGCGTGAATGGATAAGTGCAAGGGTAGTGCCTGGGTGATTGGAAAAATGCATGAGTAGTGCCTGGTTGATTGGATAAGTGCATCAGTACTGCCTGGGTGATTGGATGAGTGTATGAGTGATGACTGGGTGAGTGGATGAGTGCATAGATAATGCCTGAGACAATGGAGGAGTGCATGGGTAGTGCCTCAGTGAATGGATGAGTGCATGCATATTGCCTCAGTGAATTAGTGAGTGTAAGGGTAGTACCTTGGTGATTGGATATGTGCATGGGTAGTGTCTGGGTGAATGGATGGGTGCAAAGGTAGTGCCTGGGTGATTGGATATATGTATGGTTAGTAAGTGGGTGAATAGATAAGTGCATGGTTAGTGCATGAGTAAATGGATCAGTGCAAGGGTACTGCATGAGTAAATGGATAAGTGGAAGGGTAACACCTGAGTGATTGGATGAGTGCAAGGTAGTGCCTGGGCAATTGCATGAGTGCAAGGTTAGTGCATGGGTGATTGGGTGAGTGCATGGATAGTGCCTGGGTGATTGGGTGAATGAATGCATAGTGTCTGCATGATTGGATGAGTGCATAGATAGTGCCTGGGCGATTGGATGACTGCATGGGTAGTACGTCATTGAATGGATAAGTGTATGGGTAGTGGCTGAGTGAATTGAGGAGTGAATGGGTACTGCCTGAGTGAATGGATGAGTGCATAGATAGTGCTAGTGTTATTGAGTGAATGAATGCATAGTGCCTGGATGATTGGGTGAGTACATGGATAGTGCCTAGGTAATTGGATGAGTGCATGGGTAGTGCATCAGTGAATGGATGAGTGCATGGGTAGTGGCTGAGTGAATGGATGAGCGCAAGCATAGTGTCTCAGTGAATGCATGAGTGCAAGGGTAGGGCCTGAGTGAATGGATGAGTAGAAGGTTAGGGCCTGGGTGAATGAAGGAGTGCATGGGTAGTGTCTGAGTGAATGGATGAGTGCAAGGGTAGTGTCTGAGTGAATGGATGCGTATATGGATAATGGCTGGGTGAATGAATCAGTGCATGGGTAGTGCCTGGGTGAATGGATGAGTGCATGGGTAGTGCCTGAGTGGTTGGATAAGTGCATAGGTAGTGTCTGGGTGAATAGATGAGTACATGGGTAGTACCTGGGTGAATACATGAGTAGAAGTGTAGTGCCTGGGGGAATCCATTAGTGCAACTGTAGTGCCTGGTGAATGGATGAGTGCATGGGTAGTGTCTGAGTAAATGGATGAGCGCATGAGTGAATGAATGAGTGCAAGGGTAGTGCCTGGGTAATTGGATGAGTGCATGGGTAGTGCCTTAGTGAATGGATGAGCCCATGCATAGTACCTGAGTGAACAGATGAGTGCAGGGATAGTGCCTGAGTGATTGGATGTGTCCACAGGTAGTGCCTGGATGAATGGATGAGGGCATGGGTAGTGCCTGAGCGAATAGATGAGAGCATGGGTACTGGCTGAGCGATTCAATATGTGCATGGTTAGTGCCTGGGTGAAGGCATGAGTGCATGAGTGAATGGATGAGTGCAAGTGTAGTCCCTAGGTCAAAGATGAGTGTTTGGATAGTGCCCGAGTGAATGGATGAACACATGCATTGTGCCTGAGTGAATGGATGAGTGGAAGGGGAGTGCCTGGGTGATTGGATATGTTCATGTGTAGTGCCTGGGTGAATGGATGAGTGCATGGATAATGCCAGAGTTAATGAATGAGTGCATGGGTAGTGCCTGGATCATTCGATGAGTGTATGGGTAGTGCCTGAGTGAATGGATGAGCACATGCATACTGCCTGAGTGAACGGATGAGTGCAAGAGTAGTGCCTGGGTGATTGGAAAAATGCATGAGTAGTGCCTGGTTGATTGGATAAGTGCATCAGTACTGCCTGGGTGATTGGATGAGTGTATGAGTAATGACTGGGTGAGTGGATGAGTGCATGGGTAATGCCTCAGTGAATGAATGAGTGCAAGGGTATTGCCTGGGCGATTGGATGAGTGCATGGATAGTGCCTAGGTGTTTGGGAGAGTGCATAGATAGTGCCTGAGAGAATGGATGAGTGCATAGGTGCTGCTTGGGTGATTGAATGAGTGCATGGGTAGTGCTTCAGTGAATGGATGAGTGCATGCATATTGCCTCAGTGAATTAGTGAGTACAAGGGTAGTACCTGGGTGATTGGATATGTGCATGGGTAGTGTCTGGGTGAATGGATGGGTGCAAAGGTAGTGCCTGGGTGATTGGATGTGGTATGGTTAGTAAGTGGGTGAATAGATGAGTGCATGGTTAGGCATGAGTAAATGGATCAGTGCAAGGGTACTGCATGAGTAAATAGATAAGTGGAAGGGTAACACCTGAGAGATTGGATGAGTGCAAGGTAGTGCCTGGGCAATTGCATGAGTGCAAGGTTAGTGCATGGGTGATTGGGTGAGTGTATGGATAGTGCCTGGGTGATTGGGTGAATGAATGCATAGTGTCTGCATGATTGGGTGAGTGCATGGATAGTGCCTGGGCGATTGGATGACTGCATGGGTAGTACGTCATTGAATGGATGAGTGCATGGGTAGTGCCTGAGTGAATGGATGAGCACATGTGTAGTGCCTGACTGAATGGATGAGTGCAAGGGTAGCACCTGGATGTATGGATGAGTGCATGTACAGTGGCTAGGTGAAAGAATGACTGTATGGGTAGTGCCTGGGTGAAGGGATAAGTGCATGGGTAGTGGCTGAGCAAATTGAGGAGTGAATGGGTGCTGCCTGAGAGAATGGATGAATGCATAGATAGTGTCAGTGTTATTGAGTGAATGAATGCACAGTGACTGGATGATTGGGTGACTACATGGATAGTGCCTAGGTGATTGGATGAGTGCATGGGTAGTGCATCAGTGAATGGATGAGCGCAAGCATAGTGTCTCAGTGAATGCATGAGTGCAAGGGTAGGGCCTGAGTGAATGGATGAGTAGAAGGGTAGGGCCTGGGTGAATGAAGGAGTGCATGGGTAGTGTCTCAGTGAATGGATGAGTGCAAGGGTAGTGTCTGAATGAATGGATGAGTACATGGATAATGGCTGGGTGAATGAATCAGTGCATGGGTAGTGCCTGGGTCAATGGATGAGTGCATGGGTAGTGCCTGAGTGGTTGGATAAGTGTATAGGTAGTGTCTGGGTGAATGGATGAGTGCATGGGTAGTGTATGAGTAAATGGATGAGTGCACAGGTAGTGTGTGAGTGAACGGATGAGTGTATGGGTACTGCCTGGATGATTGGATGAGTGCATGAGTAGTGCCGGGGTGATTGCATGGGTAGTGCCTCAGTGAATGGATGAATAAAAGGGTAGTGTATGGATGATTAGATGAGTGCATGGATAGTGTGTTGGTGATTTTGTGAGTGTATAGAGAGTGCCTGAGTGAATGGATGAGGGCATGGATACTGCTTGGGTAATTGAATTAGTGCATGGGTAGTGCCTGGTTGTTTGTATGAGTGCGTGAGTAGTGCATGGATGACTAAATGAGTAAAAGAGTGGCACCTGGGTGATTGGATGAGTGCAAGGGTCGACCCTGGGCCAGTGGATGAGTGCAAGGGTAGTGGTTTGGTGATTGGGTGAGTACACGGATAGGGTCTGGGAGATTGGGTGAATGCATGGATACACTCTGCATGATTGGGTGAGTGCATGGATAGTGCCTGGGTGATTGCATGAGTACATGGGCACTACCTTGGTTATTGCATGACAGCATGAGTAGTGCCTCTGTGAGTGGATGAGTGCATGGGCAGTGCCTGGGTGATTGTATGAGTGACTGAGTAGTGGCTGGGAGATTAGATGAATGCAAGTGCAGTACCTAAGTGATTGGATGACTGCTTAGGTAGAGGCTGGATGACTGGACTAGTGCAACTGTTGTGCCTGGGAAATGGGATGAGTACATGAGTAGTAACTCAATGAATCCATTATTAGATTAGTGATTTGACACACGTAATATATCTCGATCTCCAACCGCTGTGAAAAAATAAAAAAAGATGAAAATGTATTAGAATTTCATTTCGAACATTAGGCAACCAAACAAAATACAATATTTTTTAAGCAAAATTTTAATTCAACATAGACAAATGTTTTACTGTTTTTTCCTGTTTTCAGCTTTCATACTTGTTCACTTTCAACAGTGCTTTGTATGAAGACTCATCATGAAACAGTGGGAAAAAACAATCACTGTATTGTAAAAAACAAAAAACAAATGTGCATAGTAGATCATTACAACTATGTCATACTGTTCACTGCAGTCACTACAAGTTTTTTAATACTGGCTTGCTGATAGCTTACTACCTTAAAAAAAAAAAAACTATATGGTAAAATTGTTTCTGATATTATTACATCTGGTACAAAATGTCCAACAATTATGAAACAGTCTTCATTTTTGTATATCCTTCTGTAAACATCCTCTCTCTCTCTTAGGCCAAATGATGTCTAAAATGTTCTTAGTACATGTATGAAAAACATAACTCATAGCACTGCGTAGAAGTTGCTGTAGTAGAAACAAAAAGGGACTTTTTTGTTGTGTTGAAGAGACTTTTTACATGCAATTTAAGGCTACTGGTATTAAAGTACCTCCATTTACTTTGTATCTGTAGTAACACAATGTAGTCCTCAAATATTTATAAATTCCTTTCCCATAGTTAAAAAGAGTCCTTCAATTCTAACAGCTTGCTATAGACATTACCCCCAATAGGCCGAATAATGTCTCAGGAACACATAATCCATATATCAACACAATACCACATTTTCTTATCTTAGATTCTCCTTAGAACTTCGGTTCTAGAAACAGCAGATATGAGTTTTGTAACTTTTTGGGTAGTCTTGATTTGAATGTCACTTTTATGTCATTGCACTCTGTCCATCCTGTTTGACATCTTAAATACATTGTGTGTTGTGTAGAGGTTATATTAACTCGTTCATGCAATATTTGTTGTGAAAGTTACTTTTGAGATGATATTTGTGCAGCTTTAAAGTTTTTAATTTCAGTTTCTAACTTAGTACCATCCACTCTGCATTGTTTTAGCATGACTATGATATATTTTCCATACCTCTGTAGAAACAACGTTGACCTAAGTTCTGATCTGTAGTTTGGACAGGTCATGTCTTGATGGGCATTTGTAGTTAAATCTTCAAACAGCAAAGCCTCACAATCTGGGAATGTCAAGTAGAGGAATCGTTCTGAATTGATTTCAGTGCTAGATGTAAATTCAAAATCTTCATAGTTATGGGACCATTTATAAGCTAAACCAAATAATTGTTTGATTTTCACATCTTCTTCATCTAATAGTCCTAGCATTACCATTAGAAATTCTTGAGCATCCTGCTGAAGGTTTTGAGAGAACACTACTGATCCAGTACAGCCATCAGTGAGTTTTCTTTTGAGTAGCAGAATATATATAACTTCTATCACTTCTTAATTCTTCCAGTAAACTACACAGTTGTGAAGACATTGGTTGATCTACCTTTTCTTTAATAGAATTTTGTAAAATGAGGCAAATGATATAGTCCATTTAACACTACATTTACATAACAGTTCACTCCAGATTTATTATCAAAGTGATAGCCTTGTATTTCCTCATTGTGCTCTAATTTTCTTTTCTTTCCTCCTTGTTGATTGTTCAACTGTGATAGACTGTTTAGATATTTTCCGCTTTTTGAACCACAGGATACTGGCCTAAATGAGGTGTATATTGAGTTCTTAACCGATTATACTCTGTTACACAGCTCACATCAGCACTTACTTTCTTCTCATCAAAATCAATCAGAAATAAACCAGACAATTTTCTAATTCGTGACAATGACAATCCTTCTTTGAATACACTACTACCAATATTAACAAGACTTGTATCTACACTTAAACCATGCGATTTATGAATAGTTACTGCATATGCCAAAGACACTGGGAACTGCTTTCGCTGGACATACAAGTCTTTCACAAGTAGGAAACGTACAACACATACCAATCTGCTTAAATTCAGCAATATCATCTAATTAGATGTATTCCACATTATTTCTGTTTGGATAATTAACAAATTTCATAACTTTACCCATTGCACCATTCACTAGCCCTTCTTCAACATTTAAATTACGATGTAAGATGACACAATGTTTATAGATACGTAATTGTTTTTCTAATCCTGCAGTTTTCGACACAGACTTTTCTAAACTATACAATTTTGATTGCAGTTTTTCTGTTAGTAGCACTGTAACTACTTGATGTTCCATTCTATCATTTGCTCTAATTTCGATAATCTCTTCTTTTTCCAGCTGCAATAATTGTTCATTGAATTTACTACACTCCTCAAGAGTTGGCATCAAACAAACAATCAACTTCTTTTCCCTAACATAATTGTACATTACTTCAGCAGCTAAAACATTACTTGGAAACAAATTTTTGATGAGACGGGTTTGTAATACTGTCTTTTCCTCTTTTGTGAGGACTCCTACTCTTATATCCTTTAGTATATCTGCATAATGCATATCTGATGCTTGGCGCATATTGTGGATTAACTCTTTGTATTGAAAGTTTTCCCAAATGTTTACATTTAGTGAATTACTAGATTCATTATGTAGTAGTTTTTTAATACAGGTTTTCCTTTTATTGGAGTTAGTTGTAGCAGGTCTCCAAAGACTATTAAGTGTTTTCCTCCAAAAAGTAAATCATAGTCAGTTTTTAATATTAGCTGCATTCGTAAATGTACAAAAGCTAGCATTAGGTTAGACACCATGCTGACTTCTTCAATAATTAGTAGCATTAATTTCTTCAATACTCTTCCCACTTCATGACAAGCATCACCAGATAATTTGATGTATTGTAATTTGTTGTCATGTTCAACGGGCAGCATTAACATTCGATGATGGGTAATTCATTTAACATTTTGAGCAACTAAGCCTGTTGGTGCAGTGACTACACACAACAAATTGGACTCTGTTGTCTTCTGTAGGTAACTTGTCAGTACTTTAATCAAGAAGCTTTTTCCAGTTCCAGCTTGACCACTTATGTACAATAGAACTGGTTTATATGTAGAACATGCACACTTTTTATTCTCATGGAGAAACCCATGTTCTACTTTACCTTTTACCTCTTCATAAATTTCTTTCTGATCTGCATTCAATTGCTGTATTAGTAGTACAAGATCCACAGTTTCCTTTCTTACTTCATGCATTGCATTCTCCACCTCATTTATAGCTCTTGCAGCTTTATTTTCAATGATTGGTTGTCCAAGAGGGTCTAGACTTCCAGGTGCTGCATGTGAGTCTCACCTGTTGTTTCGACGGAGACCAGATGGAAGGCTTGATGCTGGAGCCCAATTTCCCTCACCTACCAGATCAGCCAAACACAGTCAAAGCCAATGAGGTGAATGTGGGGAAGAGGGGAAAAACAAAACAAGGAAAGGGAGAAGGGATAGATCACGATGGCACATCTGTCACACTGTGTGTTTAGATTGGTTCCATAAACTTCCTGTGTAAACATAACAGACAGTAAGTAACTTTCATACAGATGTCTAAGAGGAAAGTGGGCCTACGACGTGTAACACCTTGCAGAATAATATACTTGGTGAATATCCCTCTTCCCACTCTGGAGAAGCAGAAATGCAGGAACAAACAGGAAACAGTTTAGATAGGAGGTGTCTATAAATAGAAACAATAGTGGGCATCAAACATTTCAGGTTCAGTGCATCAAAAGTATAAATAGCAAAGAAGGTATAATTTACCAACCGCGTGCCTTCTTATATTCCTATCAGATCCAAAGTACTCATTCTGATACTACTAGGAAAAAAACCCAAAAAATATTTTCCTAGACAGGATGAGAAAATTATAAGAGGCACAAAAAGGTGCTGGGTCAAAAATTAAAATTAAATTGTCTCCTTAATATTCAAGAAACTAATTTATAGAAAACCTTGTCAGATAACTATATATAATATTGGAACATGCCTCTAACTATCCTACCGTACGATAAAACTGGGTTTCTTTAAAGCAAGTTTCCTCCTTCTCTCGTTGCAAGAGTGCAGTGCGAGAGAATCATAAAACTCCCCAGAGCATAGCAGCCCAATTGCTCTGACCGCGAGGGAATGCCAAGACGAGAGACAGAAGCCGAATCTCCCGACCCTGGAAGAGAAAGGAGCCCTCGATGAAGCAGGACCCGACGGGGACATTACAATAGACCCGGCTGCCAAACAACACAAGAACAAACAGGTAAGTAAATCTAGGAGTGCAAGGGGCACTAAGCAAAATCCATGACTGAAAGCGAAGCACATTCTTTTCATGGGCAGCCCTTTTTATGCGCACTTGACTCCGCTCCGCCGGCTGATTGCAATCAGTAAGCAGGGCGCTTCTGACAGTACACTCCCCCCAGCACCCCTCGTTCAGGCTTGGGCTTAGTAGGATACCGTCTGTGGAACATCCTTACCAGTCTAGGGGCATGGACGTGACCTACAAGTTCCCATGTTCTTTCCTCAGGGCCATACCCTTTCCAATGTATGAGGTATTGCAGTTTACACCTTACTATACATGAGTCCACAATGTACGCCACCTCATATTCAGGTTCCTCCTCAATTAACACAAGGGCAGGAAGAACAGGGACCTCAGGCTTCAATAGAGAAACGTGAAAAAACTGGACGAATTTTCAAAGAAGCAGGTAAGTCTAATTTCATGGCAACAGAATTCACCACTTTTGAAATGGCAGAAGGACCAATGTAACATGGGTAAACTTTCTAGTTCCCTTTATATTGATGTTTCTTGTAGACAACTATACTTTGTCTCGAGGCGCATAATCAGATAATAGTTGTCGATGCTGATCTGCGCTATTTTTGTACCTACTTTTAGCCTCCTCTGAATTTCTTTGGGCCTGTTCATGTATTTCATGAAGTTGATTCACCAATTCTAAGGCTGCAGGAGTAGAGGTGGTAGCAGAAGGAGACAAAATCCCACAACGAGGGTGAAAAACTAAATTACAATAAAAAGGGGACTGTCCTATGGAAGAGTGTTCCCCATTGTTATAAGCAAATTCTACAGTCCAAAGAAAGGTATCCCATTCTTCCGAAGCATGAAGTAGTTGGCATCTCAAGTACTGCTGATTTACTCTTTCTGTGTGCCCATCTGTCTGGGGACGATGGGCAGAAAGAGTCTCACATCTATTTTTTAACAGAACACCCAACCATTTCCAAAACTTAGATACAAATTGGGAACCTCGATCTGATACAATAACAGATGGGAGGCCATGGATTCTCACTACGTGTTGTAGAAAAACAGACGCTATTTCTTTAGAGCTAGGCAAGCTTTTCAAGGGTATAAAATGGGATTTTTTTGACAGCATGTCAACAACCACAAAAATTACAGAATGTCCTTGTTTAGTAGGTGGAAGTTCGACAATAAAATCCATGGAAATGGAATGCCATGGTGTAGGGGGTGTGGGCATTGGAGTTAACAACCCTACCGGAACTTGATGTGAACTTTTACTCTGGGCAGAGACATGACTCTGCTGAACGTACTGGTGGGTGTCCTGAACCATAGTGGGCCAACAAAAGGATCTTCTAGAAAGGCCATAGTTTTTTTATATCCTGGATATCCTGCTAACACATGTTTCCTGCCCGCTTAGAACTGTATGATATAATCAAAGGTGCTGAAATAATGTGTCCTTTGCAACTGTCGCATAGATAGAGCTCTAGCTATTTTAAGAAATTGTAGGTTTCTATGATCAGTAATGACAGTAAGAGTATGCAAAGCTCCTAACAGGTACTGACGCCACTCTTCAAAAGCTCGTATGATGGCCAATAGCTCTCTGTATCCTACTGAATAATTCTGTTCAGCAGGTGTCAGTTTGTGTGAATAAAAGGCCACAGTATGCAACTGTCCACTTTTGTCTGTCCCTCTGGGATAAAATGCCCCCAGAGGCCACCTGTAATGCATCTGCTGCAACTAAAAATGGTTGTGAGGAATCAGGATGTTTCAGGATGGGGGCAGTAACAAACTACGGGGCCGATTCACAGAACTAATCTGAGATAAAATCCTAAACTTACTACTTTTGGTATTCACAGAAGGCATTTAGTAGTAGTAAAGTTAGGACTCCTAACTTTACTACTACTAAACTTAGATAAAATCCTAAACTTACTACTTTTGGTATTCACAGAAGGCATTTAGTAGTAGTAAAGTTAGGACTCCTAACTTTACTACTACTAAATGCCTTTTGTGAATACCGAAAGTCATAAAGTTAGGATTTTGTCTCAGTTTAGTAGTAGTAAAGTTAGGAGTCCTAACTTTACTTCTACTAAATGCCTTCTGTGAATACCAAAAGCAGTAAGTTTAGGATATTATCTCAGATTAGTTCTGTGAATTGGCCCCACGGTTTTTAGTACTGTAAAGGCTTCTTCAGCGGCTGCCGACCACACAAAAGGTATTGCTTTTTTCAGTAAATTTTGTGATGGGGATGCTAAAGAAGCAAAGCCGTTGATGGAGCATCTATAGAAGATGGCGAACCCTAGAAAGCTTTGCACTCCCTTTACAGTGCCAGGGGAGGGCCATTTCATGATGGCCGCAACTTTTCGGGGATCCATTGTCACCCCTTTTAAGGATAACACAAAAGCCAAAAAGGTTACTTCAGTATAGTGGAATTCACATTTGTCCAATTTAACATAGAGGTGGTTGTCTCCAAGAAGTTCCAACACAGATCTCACATTTCCCATATGCTCTTTGATGGTAGAGGAATATATAAAAATGTCATCGATGTATGCAATGGCACTGACATCCAAAACCTTTCTCAACACTTCATCGAAAAAGAACTGAAATGCAGCAGGGGCATTACAAAGACCAAATGGCATTACCAAATACTCATAAAGTCCAAACTTGGGGCTTTATTACGATGACGGGCGGACAAAGTCCGCCCGCCACCACAACGGCCAAAGGGACCGCCCGCTATAGGTGCGGCGGACCCGCAGCTGCAATTATGATGCCACCACCACCGTGGTGGTGGCATCCCCTATTCCCAGCATTGTGGCGGGCGGTGCTCACAGCACCGCCCGCCACAATGCGGGGAATGCACGTTGTGCATTGACATGCACAAGGTGACAGGCACCGCACGGTGCCTGCCACTTTGTCCATGCCAATGCAGGGGGGTACCATAGGTACCCCCCATGTACACCCCCCACCCCCCCAACATCCTGGGGGCCCGCTACGGGCCCCCAACAGCAAAGACTGTATGCCTTTCCATGGCGGCAATGCCGCCATGAAAAGGCTGCTCTCCGCCACCATCCTAATATGGATGGCGGTGTCTTGCAGACACCGCCACCATATTATTGCCCTTTTCCGCCCGGTCCCCTGTCAGACCGGCGGAAAACCGGCAGACGGTCTTTCCGTCCGCCGGGGTCCCCCCGACATCGTAATATGGCGGGGGGAAATGGAATGCGGGCGGTGGAATATGGCGGGGGGATCGCCACCGCCATACAGGCGGTGGCAATCTGCCCGCTATTATAATGACCCCCTTGGTACGGAAAGCTGTTTTCCATTTATCTCCTTCTCTTACCCTCACCAAAAGGTATGCCCCCCTCAAGTCCAGTTTTGTAAGATTGTAGAGTCTTTTACCTGATCATGTAGGGATTGTATAAGGGGCAGAGGGTATCTGTTTTTTATTGTCACTTTGTTTAGGGCTCTATAGTCTATGCAACATCGAAGACCCCCTTCCTGTTTGGATATAAAAAAAAGGGGGGGATGAAGCAGCAGATCTGGACGGCCTTATAAAGCCCTGTCTTAACATGTCATCCAAGTAATCCCTTAAGTAGAGATTTTCTTTCTCCGTCAGAGCATATATTCGACTGCACAGGATTTTGGCATCAGGTACCAGATCAATGCGGCAGCCATACGGACGATGAGGCCATAGGACAGAGGCCTTTTCTTTTTTGAATACCTCTTTCAGGGGTGGATAGCAGGTAGGTAGTTCAGGAAAATCAGATCCTGTGATCATGGCTATGTATTAGGACGGTGTAACACTCTTCAGGCAATGTAGCATACAGAATTCAGAAGAAAAGACCATAGACCGATCTCTCCAATTTATATCGGGATTATGTTTCAGTAACCAAGGTATGCCTAAAATAGCCTGGAACTGGGGAGAAGAGATTAAATTAAACTGCACTGTTTCATGGTGACTATCATTGATACAGAGCTCTAATCCTGTAGTGGTATGTGTGAAAGGTCCTGATTTCATGGTACGCCCATCAATTGTTTTTACTGTTTCTGTTACCCTTTTAGGATCAACTGGGATTGCCACTTGTTTAGCCCATGTAGAGTCTATAAAATTCCCTGTTGCTCCAGAGTCTAACATGATTTGGACTTCAACGGTTTTGTTTCCACAAGTCATTTGTGCTTTCATTAAAAAAATGGTGTAGAGGGGGCAAAGCATGATTCAGAATTAACAACTGGGAGACCATCAAACCTGACCTACCCGAGCAACCTGTTTCCACATTTCTCGGGTCTGCTAGTCTCGTAAAAAGTGGCCTGACTTGCCACAATACAAACAAAGTTTTTTGTCTCTACGCCTCTGTCTTTCTTCGTTACGCAAGGGCCCTTTAATAGTACCTATTTGCATAGGTTCAGGGTCATCAATGTTTTTGTCGGTATCTGATTTCCTTTCCTTAAACATAAGAAACCTGGTATCAGAACATCCCTTTTTCGCTCATGTAATCGGTGATCTAACTTGATCACCAGATCTATTAAAGCATCACATGATTCAGGGGGATTCACTACATGTACCAGGACATCTTTTAACTCATCCTTCAACCCTTTATAAAACAGAGCACTACACTTAGCCTCAGGCCATCCTGCTTCAGCGATTAATCTGTTAAAACAGGAGATATAAGTCATTAGATCTTTTGACCCCTGTTTTAGGTTCATCAATTCGGTATCTACTGTTTGCATAAATGAATGTCTGTCAAACAGTCGACGCAATTCTTATTTGAAGGCAACATAGTTGTATAAGAAAGGGTCATTACTGTTTACTAAAGGAATTGACCATGTAGCCACCGTTCCTCCCAAATACGACAACACAAATGCTACTTTGGATTGCTCTGTGGGAAAACAAGATGCCTTGCACATAAAATGCAATTGGCATTGATTGGTGAAAGTAGCAAACTTAGCAGGGTCTCCTAGAAACCGTTCCGGTGGAACTATCGGTATAGAAGAGGGGGTCGTTAAGTGATATACTGGTGAAACAGTGCTGGAGGAAGACGGCTGGGGTGAGAATAAATTACTATGGGTCCCTGGTGCTGTGTCTGTTGAGGGTGCAGTTTGAGTGGCATGCTGTAAGGCATCTACTCTAAGAGTTAGGGCCTGTGTTTCTTATTGCAAGTTCCCTATCATACGGGCTATGTCAGCTAAAGTTATCTGGCATTCTTCCATCTCGCCCGGGTGGAAAAATATACGTGGGCTTTGTGTTCTGTGAGTCTCACCTGTTGTTTCCGCGGAGACGAGATGGAAGGCTTGATGCTGGATCCCAACTTCCCTCACCCACCAGATCAGCCCAACACAGTCAAAGCCAACAAGGTGAATGTGGGGAAGAAGGGAAAAACAAATCAAGGAAAGGGAGAAGGGGTAGATTACGATGGCACATCTGTTACACTGTCTGTTTAGATTGGTTCCATAAACTCCTGTGTGAACATAACAGACAGTAAGTAACCTTCATACCGATGTCTAAGAGTAAAGTGGGCCTACGACATGTAATACCTTGCAGAATAATATACCTGGTGAATATCCCTCTTCCCACTCTTGAGAAGCAGAAATGCAGGAACAAACAGAAACAGTTTAGATTGGAGGTGTCTATAAATAGAAACAATAGCGGGCATCAAACATTTACGGTTCAGTGCATCTAAATTATAAATAGCAAAGAAGGTGTAATTTACCAAACATGACAAGTGCCTTCTTGTATTCCAATCAGACCCAAAGTACTCATTCTGATACTACTAGGAAAAAACAAGAAAACATATTTTCCTAGACAGGATGAGAAAATCATAAGAGACACAAAAAGGTGCTGGGTCAAAAATGAACATTAAAATGTCTCCATAATATTCAAGAAACTAATTTATTGAAAAGTTTGTCTTATAGCCTGCGCAAGAAAGCGGAAGAAAATAACTGAAATAATAAACTACTCTCACACTCTTTGGTGTACTAGAAATCAGATAAGTATATATAATATTGGAACATGCTTCTAACTATCCTACCTTGCGATATCACTGGGTTTCTTTGAAGCAAGTTTCCTCCTTCTCTTGTTGTAGGAGTGCAGTGCAAGAGAATCATAAAACTCCTCAGCGCATATAGCAGCACAATTGCTCTGACCGCGCAGGAACGCCAAGACGAGAGACAGAAAACAAACCGGAAGCCGAACCTCCCGTCCCTGGAAGAGAAAGGAGCCCTCGACTAAGAAGGACCCGATGGGAACGTTACAAGAGACACGGCTGCCAAACAATGGAAGAACAAACATGTAAGTGAATCTAGGAGTGCGAGGGGGGTAAGACAAATCCATGACTGAACACAAAGCACTTTCTTTTCATGGGCATCCCTTTTTATACTCACTTGACTCCGCCCCGCCCGCTGACTGCACTCAGCGAGCGGGGTGCGTCTGACACTGCACATCCATGTTTGCATTCCACATCTTTAGAATCACAGCGATATAGTCATTAATGTACTTGGAGGCCACTGTTCTTCTTAGGTTGTATGCATTTTTGGGTGATTTCCTTGTAAGTGTATGTCTGACTGCAGACAAAAAGCTGTTGACTCTTCCTTGTGAGATGACAGGTCGTGGGAATCCAAAACAACATCTTGTATAAAATTTCCCTTTTGCTCTGTATGTTCACTGACAGATTTTGGAATCGTAGAACGTGTTGTCTTAAAATGTTGTCACTACTATTCTTTGGGATGGAACAAGTTACATACTGCTCAATAAAAGACAACACAGACTCACCACTGTCTGTTCCAAAGTTTGGGGCATCTTTTACCCACAACAGCATGTGAATATGGGGAGCACCTCTGGCTTGGTACTCTTTACACCAAAAGAAATCAATCACTTCACCAACAGGAGGTTTTATTTTGTTCAAGATGAAAGCCATTATTGCTTGAAATCTGTGATTAAAATGTCTACAAACATTTGCAGGGTATAGTGAGCACAGTTCTCCTGGCGTCTTCAGATGAATGTCTTTTATATTTGAATTTGCCTCCTGCAAAAATTCTAGCAGGTCATCCCAAGCATATTCAGCACAACTCAGAGTCAGGAAAAAAGTAGGTGCTCCAAGGTTCCTCAACATGCACTTGATTTCACCAAGACGCTGATACCAATATTCATTTGTCCCATGCTTTATTAAATTGTATTCCAAGTGCTCGTCTTTTCCTTGAACTTTTTCCGAACGTTCTCCTGCTGATATATTATGCAAATTAACTCCTGTTTTTAGAATATGATTCACAGCATATGAGAGGCCAGACAAGTCACTCTCAAATAATAGGTGAACTTTTGCCAACTCCGCACTCTGTTGGGAGAGTGGAGTTAGGCACAAAATAAAAGGTTTGCAGAGTTTGCCCCCACCGCAAACCCCTAATATTGACATATGTCGGTCTCTTAGTGGCTTTTCGACATCCACGTGTCACTCAACCCCAACACAGGTTCCAAATGTGAGTTATCAGAACCATGAGACGTTGCCCTCTGCAATGAACACTACGTGAATACATACAATCACTCACTCAACTGAAAGTCCCACAACCTGAAAACAGACCCACAAGGTAAGTCCATCAGCAGAACTGCACCTACACAGCACGGGGAACCCCTAATTAAAATTATCCCAAAAATATGGTACTAACTGCCTCTACCCTTCAGAGCAATGGGACACTGCAAACGTGAATTTTCTGTCAAAATTACAGTCAATGCATTAAGTTATATATTAGAGCGCAGTCCAAATAACACTTCTTGTTCAACCGCAGATTGTAGTTTCGGATGAAAAACGCACTTGTGTATAATTGTTTTTTAAAAATATAACAACACAGTTATAACAGCTGCTTCCCCCACCCTGTCTGTCCACCCTCCCCCACTCACCTTGAGGGCTGACAGCAGAAGCCACAAATTGAGGCAGAGGCGGGTAAAGCGTGTATTCTAGTGTCTCCCTTAGGACTGTGGCCACCACATTAAACCCCCAAACCCTGCCGAGCACTTGCCTGAGACCACTGCTCCTCTCACGTCCTCTCGGGTTTGGCTTTGTTCTGGAAAAATCCTTCCTCTCTTGCAGATGTTCTGGGAAGCTTCTTTCTCCCATCCTCCTGCCACCGTTACTCGGACACGCTCCGGCCCTTGACATCGTCTCCGCCCCCTTTATTAGGATTGGCCACCTCATGCTGAAACAACTGGAGCGTTAACCTGACGAACCACACAGTTCACCTGACGACCCTGCCCACTCTTGAGGCTGCCTCTGGTCAGACATGGTGGCACCCATCATGAGTAGGTTTTACTGGACCTTGGCTCCCACAGGAGCCACAAGTCTCCCCAAATGCCCTGGTTCCCACGAATCCCTGGCCACCCCGGCTTCTGATGTTCCTCTCCTGCCCTTGCATTGGGCAGTGGTGACCTCCGGCCCCTCCCCTCAGCAGAGGGCTGGAGTCACCTGACAGCCCCACAGAGGGAAGAGGAAGCTGCCGGCATGAGGGACAGAGAGACAGAGTTCAGTGCTGCGGGGCTGGAAGGCAGGGGCAGCGCCTCGAGCCAGCCCAGAGCACAGGGAGGGCAGGGAACATGATGAGGAAGTCTTGCAGCGCTGGTTCAGGCCCCGAGCTCACTGCCCACTGCAAGCAAGGTAATTTGTTTCATTGTTGGGTAAGGCGGAGCGGAACTCTGTGGAATTCCACTGAGTTTTTATGCAACTCTGCGGAATTCTGCATAGTGCAACTCCGCGAACACTGCCCATGGAATACACTGACGAAATCTAGGATCTTCTGAGAAAAGTCTACTACATCTATACTCAGCTGCAGGTATTTGCACAGGCTGCTCATCATACCTGCTAACTACTCCAGTAGCAAAAAGATGTGGGAAACACCGAGCTTCTAAACTTTTTTTCCCACACTCTTAATTGAGCTCCTTTTTTTTCCTTCATTTGAAACAGCTCATTGGCATCACCAATAACCACTTTCAAATGCAAAGGGTGGATGCTATAATGCTAATAAATGTCTTCTGTCATGGTGTGATCCACCTTCTCAATCTGACCTGTTGATGGAAATGTCTGATCCTCCATATGTGTGATATCTTGCAGGCTTTCCACATTTCTATAGTAAACATTGTTTTGTACCAGTTATAAAGTTGCTTTTTTAACTTTGATAACATCTACTAATTCCTCACATATCTTCTTGTCTTGGTAGGCATACCATTTACAAGAATTACTAGTTCTTCCTCTAAATCTCTATCTACCCCTACCCCTTTCAATGTTTTTCTTGATATCTAATGGCAAATAGACTACCCTACCTTTTAGAACTTTTTGCATCTCTCTTGGGGGTAACTTGCCTGTCTTTGGCTCCATACGTACTATATCCTGAAATGGATGTATAGTTTGGATAAGAATGGACTCATAAATATTTCAACCTTGAAGAGCTTCTGGAATGGGAACCAGTTTTTACTTGTTATTCACAGCTCTAGCAGGCATTTTGTTATCCTCTAATTTATTGTAGCAGTACTTACAAATAATTTGTCGTGTGGACAAGTGAAATATTTCTTCTACAATTAAGTACAGTGCAAACTTTTGCCAGTTATCATTATTCTCTGTTTCACTTTTTAAATATAAGTCAACAGTCCACGTTTGATTCTTGTAGTGAGTGCGTTGAAAGCATATAGAAACATACTCTGGTTTTTCAGCACATACTGTCTTAAAGTTTGTAATCTCTTTTTCAAAACTATCAACTGTAGAACCTGTGTCCTGTTCTACAACTCTTCCTGTTATATACTCTTCAATTTCCCTACAGTCCTGTTCTGGACCAAAGAAACAAAACTGCACATCATCACAAACCTTTTCTACATCTGCCACAGAACCATGCAAAAGTACTCCTAAACATAAAGCAGGAGTTTTCACATAATGCAGACTCCTAACTAAAGTTTGTATTGTTGAGTGGTGTACAGCTAACATCCTAAAATGATGAAAAGGGCTTTGGCACACTTTCGTTGATAAACAATCTAGTGAGTGTCCCTGCAAATGTGTATGCTTTCTCAGCTTTCAAGGATCCAAACCTTGTAAACTACTTATTTTGTGTTTTAAACTTCGCCTTGGATTTATACGTAGGAATTTCCTTAATATAGCAATACATTGCTGCCTAATACTACAAACACTACTACAATTTCATGTGTATACTGGGTCCTGACTATGCCTCCCTTGTACCTCTTCTGCAATAGCTTCTTTTCCACATTTCTAGGTGCCATCACCTATTTTCCTATAGGACTGCCATGCTTAATTTCATAACAATGTCCGCTTTCATCAATAGCAAGAACTAATCTGTTATCCTGGAAATAGCTTTCTTCATTAAAGAACGGCTCTGTACTAGAAGTATGCATCCATTCTCCACTAAAATCTGTACAAAAGTTACTTATATTCACTAATCTTTTCTTCTAGTTTTGTCTCCTCAAGCACACTATTTTGTCAAGCGTCTTCATTCTATTTAGAATCAAAAAGAAAAGCTTCCTCTTCAAAGCAAAGGCCTTATCAACTACTCTCTCCTTATTGATCATACATAGACTTTGGTATACATTCCTTTTGTTACTGTTTTGAATTATTCATAGGTCTACGTGTATTATTCTAGTTATATGTTACACTTATTCTAGTTATATGTCACACTATCTTCTATGTTAAATAATTCTGCCGTTCATTACAGCATGTTTAATATCTTATATTTCATATACCATATGATCAATAAAGTCTTTCTAAAACATAATTAATACAACTTAACTGTCACTTGAACACAGAATTACTCTTGAATGCAAACATTCATAACATGCTCAATACCGCTACACAGCTTTGGTGCATTAAGGGCACACACGTTTTGTAAACACATACATCCATTAGCTGCACCCAAGCTGTAAATAATTACATAGAAAAGTAATATGGTAGTTACTAGCCTCTATGAAAACTGTAAAACAAACTAGTACACTCTTTGGGTGATGTCATCAGTGATGTCATCAATTATTTCATTTGAGATGTCATCAGTGATGTCATAAATGATGTCATAGAACATGTCCTGAGTGATGTTATACATGAGGTCATAAGCAGTGCATGGCAGGGGCACAAGTTATAGTTAGTGCTGCTAACTACACCTGGTGAACTCCTGTGTTTTTTTTAGTTCAAAATGTTAATGTTAACACTGACAAAATCATCTAACTATAACATTACTTCAAACCTTGATTTTTTCAGTGAATTTCCAAGGTTTAAAAAAAAAAAACTTTTATCATACCTAACTATAATGCAACTTTAACCTTTGTTTTTTTCCAGTGAATTTCTAGTTTTTTTTTAACGTAAAGCAATAACTAATTAGCATGCATAAATCCAACCCTCTGAGGCAAACCCCTGGAGCAAACACCCCCCCATACAGCCAACCTCACACTGCACACAGCCTCTGGCCTTGCAATGTGGGAGGCTGGCCATAGGGCCCGACCTCGGGGACTCCATTCATTTTTTAGTTAATTAAAGCAGAGAGGGCATTATCCACTCCGGGGACCCTATCCCCCGGGAACACTTATTTAAATAAAGGGGAAGAGGGCTGTGTGGCCCTCCTCCCAAGCCTTGTTAGGCCCTGGGGACCCCAACCCGAGGAACACTCTTTTATCCCCATCCCACGGGGCCCGACGTCCTTGTTTGAAGAAGTGGAGCATGGAGTCACCCTCCTCGTGCCAATTTTGGCCCCAGGGACCCCACCCCTTGGGTCTAGTGAATTTTTAGGGAGAGTGGGTATAGAGCCACCTCCGTAGGCCGATTTCAACCCCTAGAACCCCATTCCCCAGGCCCGGGAGATATTTTTATGGGGAGGGAGGTGGGTCTGAGTACCCCATTCCCTGGGGTTCTGCTTAAAGTTTATGGGAGGTAGTGACGAGACATTGGAGGAGAAGTGAGGCATACACATTGGAGGAGGAGTTAGCCTCAAACCACAATCGGAGACATTGCAGTGAGATGTCGTGGAGAGAGATGCCACCGATTCTCACTGCCCTCGCTGTCCTGAGGATGAGCTCGAGGTGAACTGAGGTGGCTGAAGGTGGTAACCGGAGATGAAGCTTTGCTCCGTGGATTGCTCCATTTGCTACTGCTGTCTGTCGCTTTGAAGGAAGTTCGGTTGCTAGCAATTTCAAAAGAATGGAGCTGAACCCACTCTGCCTCTAATTTTACCTGACAGCTCACCTCACAGCCTACATGTGAAGCAGCACCAGGACCACCATCTGAAGCCGGGTCCCCTCATCAGTAGGGGTGCATTTAGCTGCTGCAGCACGTTGAGTTGGGCCTGCAAGTTAACTGTATCTTTTCAGAAGTTACCAGGAGGCAGCTGGTAAGTAGTCGTGAAATAGCAGAGTAGTGAGCCCGGGCACACACAAAAGTAGCCGGCAAGGTTGGGGTGCGACTTGTGTGGCCGATGTTTTCTCCCACTTGCGCACATGTCCCCCACCCAACATCCTGGCATCCCCAGTGCTCGTCACCCATAACACTGCTTCCTCTGGCACCAAAAGTTCAACAAAGCTAATGATAGGGTCAGTCTAACAACTCCCTGACACACACACATAATCCACCTAAATCAACTTAATGCATGTTATTGCGTGCAGACCAACGGCCACCCATAAGCTTGTGCCCCTACCATGGTCAGAACTTAGCTAACTGACATAGTCCAGTTTGATTTAAACACTCTCTCCTCCAATGGGGGTTGCACTTGGTGTAAAATAAGGTCTCTGGAGAGGAGGACATGCTATCAGGATAAACAAGGGTGGCACCAATAAGCACAAGGCGCAAACAGAGGAGAATATGTGTGCATATGAATAGCAAAACACTTGAGCCCACCACTCAAATGGCTCAGCAATCTCAGCAGGGCAACAACCTTTGCCTAACTCCAAGACTTGTTGAAGCTCAGCAGTGAGAACAACAGTTAAACACCATGAGTAAATATGACTTTCTAAAAAACCCAGTGGATGTATTATTCTCACGTAACAAGGATGCGAGAGGCCTACAAACTCCTTTGCCCCCGCTCCCCCTTCCTACAACTGTTCAACAATCAACAGGAGCCCAATGTGACCTACTGCCACAGGACGCAACCGAGCAAAAGAAAAAGGCACCTTTCAATGGGAGGTATGGGCAATAAAAAGTATGGAAGCAAGAGACAAGCGCCCAACCCTGACAATGGATAATCTCACCTAGGTCATTACAGCAGGGGAAATTCTGAGGCCAGGCTCCATGCAGGCAACCGTGGCAAAGTCTATGGAAATATTCTCATTCAGTAGCACTGCTACAAAAAGAAATTGCACCAGGTCTGCCCACGCCAATTACCTGTAAGAACGGAAGGTTTCAAGTTTATTTTTATTAGCATAGTTACTTAAAACCATTGCTATAGAATATATCTAAAAGATTTTCATTATAAATTGTGACTTTAAGAGAAAAGTAAAAGGGGTTTAGTAAACACCAGCTAAAGTCAGTTAATCTGTCATTTCAAATGCGATTTGGAGCAATCGATTTGTTAACTTAGCAGCTTTTAACTCTTTTACGTTTAGGCAGTAATATCACTCTGCCCGATGTTAGTGCTGGGATTTTCCTGTCGCAATTGTGGCATTTTCTTCTTCACCTGCCTCAAAAACTTTACCAGGCGACAGTTCAGCTGCGAGTCCTCTGGAGCAAAACAAGCCAGCACCGCTTATCTTCGTGTGCGAATGGCTTTATGATTAAAAAGTGGTTTTAAAAGTTGTTTTCGTTCTTGTTTCAGTTCTTTACAAATGCAGAGAAGGTACAGCATGTCCTCCTGCGCTGTGCCACACAAACGGTAGATGGAGTCGAATTGGCTTTTCAGCCACTGCGGAAAGTGCTTTGTGCATGGTAGCAAGCCAAGTCGGTACTTTAGAATTTGGATTTTGGTAGATCTAGCAAACCCCAGGTCTAGGTATTTTTGAGCAGCGGGGTGGAATAGGTGCTCAGAGTCATCCAACCATGTGTCCTCTTAGATAAGGCTTCTTTGTCCTCAATCCAGGATAGGCGCTTTACTGTTTTCCTTACTATTTTTTTAAAGAGACAGTGACTGGTAGGTGTTTCCCAGAGCTTGATTAGCCCCAGGGTGGTCAGACTTGCTTGTAGATATTTTGCAGCAGGTGATGACATTTTATATTGTAGTTCTAACCACAAGCACCAATTGAGAGTTCCTGGTTTTGATTTCCGTACTTTGTCCCAAAAAATGGCTATCACACCTTGTCTTGCAAAGGTCTGTTTTGGACACCAAACTCAAGCCTGATCTGTGGTGGAGAGACACATTTTGGTAAGCCAAAGATTATTCTAATGCTTTTGCAACCGTGCCATATAGGAGCTTGGAGTCTCTGCCCCTCTGTGCCTCACTCCCATAAGCTATTGTGGGTAGGAGTTTTGCCCGTATTACTTCAGCTAGTGGGGTGAGTGAAGGGCCGTTCAGTTTAGAGTTGAGGTTTCTTATCGAGACTGCCAGGGCTATTCCCTTCCTCCTGATTGAGTCCCTTTCAGCTGTAAAATGCCCGCCTTTATCGAAGATCACTCCTAAATATTTATATTCTGTTGCTGAGTCTATGTGAGTATGACCCCAGAACCAGGCGGATGTTTTCTTAGAGTTCTTTTTATTGTCATGGGTTTGGTTTTCTCCAAGTTGATGTTCAGGTTGTTTGCCTCGGAGTATTCGAATGTGGTATTAAGGAGATGCTGTAAACCCACCTTCGTCTGACTAATTAAAACTAAGTCATCTGCATAGAGTAGACATGGTAACGCTAGGTTCCCTAACCTTGGAGAATGTGAGTTACTAGCATTTAATAGCGGGATAAGGTCTGCAAGGAACAGGTTAATTAGGGTCGGGGCCAACACGCAGCCTTGCTTAAGTCCTTTCGTTGTTGGTATCCGTCTCAAAAGGGTTGACCCATCCCCCAGTTTTACTTGAATCCAGGTCTCGGTGTGCAGATTGATTAGCAGATTGTGCAGTGCCTAAGGTATGCCCCAACTGGCCAGTTTTGTCCATAGTCTGTTACGGTTTACATGGTCAAAGGCAGCCCTGTATTCGATGAAACATAAATGTAATGGCATTTTTGTGTTCTCAGCCTTGTCAATGAGCAGAGCCATGGTTGTTATATTTGTTACCGTTCCGACGGATTTGGAGAAGCCAGTCTGATTCAGAGGAATAATCGAGTTGTCTTCGGCCCATTGTTGTAATTCGTCCAGTAGTGTTCCCGCAAAAGTTTTTGCCTCGTTGTCAAGAAGAGCAACTAAGCAGTAATTCTTTGGGCCTTGTCTCCCGACTTAAAGATTGGTGAGATAATCAAAACCCGCCAGGACAGAGGAAGTAAGCCTGTCTGCCTTATTTCGGTGAAGAGAGGGCTGAGTGCTTTTGCCCAGTAATCTGCGTCTTGTTTATAGAGCACAGGCGGGATTCCATTAGGGCCCGGTGCCCCTTCTCTTCTTCCCTTCCGTATATGGCGTTTAATCGCTTTTAGGTGGTTGCTTGGGAGGATAATTCCCGGCATTTTCCCTTCGTCCCCTTCCGGTGCTGTTACACTTTCCTCGCCGGGTCGGTACACGAGTGTGGTAGTTCTCAAGGTTGTCTCTGACCTAGTTCCTGTAGGCAGTGAGATTTCTTCTTGATGGAAATGATTTCCAAGGTAGGTCGCCCAGTCCTCCTCAGATATGTTAGATGACAGCCCCTCATGTGTGGGGCGAATAAGTCGATTTATTGTCCCCCAAAATCCTGCACCGTCATTCTGCTTAATATCGGCATGCAATTTTGCACATAAAGAATCTTCAGAGTCTCTCTTGACTGCCCATAATGCTTGCTTCAGCTGAGTTTTCTGCTGTCGTAGTGCTACTAAGCTTATGATATTGTTTGGTTTCTGCCACAGGTGCCGCAGTGTGCGGTTAATTGTATTTTTTATAGATCTTATCTTTTTTTTTTGCAGCTTTGTAAAGTTGGTTGTACCACTGTAGCTCTGCTGTGCTCTTGATTTAATTGGGGCGGCGAAAGACTTTGCCAATGTGGTCGTGAAGTTCACCCATTTCTCTTTTTTATTGTCCCTTCTCGAGTTTCGAATAAGAGTGTTGGAGTTTGTTGGAAGTTCCCTTGTGATGCTTGCACACATTTTATTTTCCTGTAGTTAATTGTGACAGTCGTTCCGGATTTGCCGTTCCATTTCAAAAGCTTTGGCATATTTGTGCGAAGTGTGAGTACCTGAGGCCGATGATCACTGTCAGCTTTGTCGCCCATGCTGAATGTGATAATTTCATTGAACAGGGTTAGGGACACAAAGGTGTAGTCTAGCGTTGAGTTTTTAGTTGATGAGTAGTGTGTGAATGCCGGGGGGTTATCACCTGTACTTCCTGAAATTGATATGTTCGAGGTCCCCAAGAGACGCTGGCTGGTTTTTGTAGGCAGTTCTGATAAGCTCTTACCCTGAGGTGGAATGTTCCATAACCGGTTTTGTATAGATACTTCCCCCGCAGTCGATGAGCCAATTAGATGTAAGTTAAAGTCCCCTGTGAGTATCATGTCTGGTGTATTGACCTCACTTATACATAGCTCTACCAAATTAGTCAATTGTTTTGCAGTCTTGATTTTCCTGTTCGGATGTATGTAGGTATTTATTATTACAATGTCCTTACGCCCGTTCCCTGGTGGGCCCCTTGTAGTAGATATTTTTATTGCAATGGATTCTGGTGTTATCGAGCCGACTGGGTGAGCTGAAGTTGTACTTGTGTTGTTCACATAGATTACGAGGCCTCCCTGCATATGCCCATATCTTGCCCCTTTGACCGCTGGTGCGAAGAAATGTAAATATCCTTGAAAGTGTGGTGGTTCGATCAGCCAAGTCTCCTGTAGTGCAATGATGTGGAATGTCCTTTGATAGTTAATAGATTCCAGGTCTGTCATCTTGCTGGCTAGCCCGTTGATGTTCCATGAGCATATGCGCAGCAGGTTGATTTCACCTGCTAGTGATTGTTGCCTGCTGTTGTGTCAATTATTTCTTGTTTGGTTGATAATTGTCCTCGTGGACCATCTTAGATCTTCAGGACGGGTTCCTTGCTGTATAGGTTCTGGGAAATTTGTCCATGTTTCTCATGGCTGCCTCTTTGTGTGCGGAGAACACCCTCTTGCCCCTCTCAGTACAGACCTTGAGGTGTTTTTCCGGGCTGTTGATGTTTTATCTGCGTGTGGCTGGACCAGCGGAGCAGGATAGCCAGGTATGCTGATGAGTTTTATCTCTATGCCCCAGCTTTTAAAGATCGAACTTTCCAGCAGTATTTTTTGTGCGATAGTTGACTGTCTCCAAGTGGTCAGTGTGACCTCACCCCCCCCATCGTTAACAAACTCTACTGAGTCCAAATCTGTAGTGGTTAAATCTGTTAATGATGGTATGTGTGACAATTGGCGGAGAATGTTCCCTCGATTTAGTATGTCGTTTGCCCCTCTTGATCTATATACTGGTGTGAACGTCAAGGTGCTCCCAACCTCGTTGAGGTTATCCGCTTGGTTGGCTAATTGATGGCTGCATGGAATGATCGCCTAACCCCTGCTGAGGTGCATCACGTTCCAACACAATCAGCACCAGCTATAGAGCCCCTAAACTCTCCATCTGATTCTGATGGTGATGACGGAAGTCCCTCTGCAAAACTGCATTCAGTCCCTTCACAATAAGCACCAGCTATAGGGTCACTTTCTAGTTTCTATCAATTATTTTCACTTGGTATTATTCCAAGAGACTTGGGCATTGGCCCCCTTGCACATACCGGCATATCTTGGCATTAGCAAACCAGCTGTTAAAACACACATGCTTGGACACCCCACTGGGGGCCTAGCAATTTATGTAATGGCCAACATCGTAGAAGAGTTTAAAGTGGACAACCCAAAACTTCAAGCTGTGAAATAATCCAAATGTTTCCACAACTCTGAACAGCTGCTACTGATAATTAACGCCTATATCCACCCTAAGCCCATAAGAAGAAGGAAACAAATGATTTCCTCCTATCATTTTTCACTGACCAAATGGTTTCCAATCACATGCCATTGGTTTTTATGACAGGCGGCTTCAATATGAACCTGCTGCAGATAGCTGTTCATGAACGAATAGTGGAAATACAAAATCAGATCTGGCAAATTCCCTTGTTCCACATATGGTTTCAAAGGAGGGGCAGCAGAGGCTCTGCCTTTGCCGATGACTTAGATCACTTTGGGCTGAGAGTTTTGAATGGGCAAATTAAACCAGATGTCCATGCTCTGTCTACCTTCCATTCAGCAATGGCTAACTTGTTATTAGATTACACGCTGGTGTCCCTTCCTTTATTTCATATGGTCTACCTCTGTGAGATTGAAATACAACTAGAAAGTGACCATCAACCTCAAAAGATCCTGCTAATCCTACACTGCAGGTTCCATGATCAAGCTCAACAGGACTTGAGCACAGTCTCCACCATTAATTATAGGAGGATAAATTGGACAACAAGCTCTATTGCCTGACTGGAACCCAAAGCAAGGAATCAATGGAAGGCCACACTTATTACATCCGCTGACTAGCTAGAGCAATAGGCCCAGTTCTTGGCTCTCCTAGTGGCGGAACAAAGGCACCCCTTAAGGAAATCAAACACTCTACCAGGAGATCACACAAGGAAGCCTACCGCCCAACACATCATAGTAAAAAAGAAACTAAACCGTGCTCTTAGGCTCCTTCGAAATACTCCAAGCTCTACAACCTGGAGGGCTGCTTTATCCAAGTTGAGACCCCTATATAAAAAAGCGACATGGGAGTCAGCTAAGTTGGAGACAGACCAGTATGGGCACAAGCTTATTTCAGCTACTAAAAGAATGGACACCAAAGAAATTTGGAGGCTGGTGAACCACGCTACTGGAGCTAGGCCTCCCAGCATCCTCTAGCATGGAAATACAAGAAATGTTCGGAGGGCAGTAAGGCTGAATTGGGTAACCCTGAAAGAGAACCTACAAACTTGATGGTTAAAAACCACACAATCCCACCCTATCAAAGGATGTGATTAAAGTAATTACATCAAGACCTTCACCTATGTGAGTCAATTGTATTTTTCTGTTAGATAACTTTATGTGATTTGAGTTCTTCCTGGCTTTAAAGTATAGACCATAAGACTGTACACGAAGACAGAGACTTGGGCCACCCCTCCCCCGAGATATAACATCTCAGGTCAGCAGAATCGACCCCTGATGCTAAAGTGGCGGAGTATGAGGCAGAAAAAATCAGCCAGCCTTTAGAGAAGGAGGTTCGGACTAGGCTACGGGGGGAATGCCTAGACCTTGGCTAAAGGGGAAAGTGGCAACCACGATGGAAATCAATTAGAAACTGTGCACCTTTTTCTCCAAATACATGTGAAATCCCAAGAAGGGAATTGATTGGTCCTGGAGAAATTGCCAGGACAAGCTCCTCGATGTTGTAGGTCCCTTGACCCCGATTATACAGCAAGCAGAGTGATATAAGGCTTCAGGAGCCCTATGTCTACGGACATAGTCACTGGCTGGGGCAGAG
Source organism: Calotriton arnoldi (assembly GCA_963921515.1). Lineage (NCBI taxonomy): Eukaryota > Metazoa > Chordata > Amphibia > Caudata > Salamandridae > Calotriton > Calotriton arnoldi. The sequence goes on from CAWUFW010009034.1 coordinate 802,737, forward strand.
AGCGGAATGCCTCCTTGGCAACACAAACTGTGCCCTGGTGGCAGAGAGGAGAAGGTCCCTCCTCATAAAAATCAATCCTAAACTAGGGGACCTAGCTACTTCTGAGGTGGGACCCATAGCTCAGGGTAAGCTTTTTGGCAAACCTTTTGTCAAGGAACTTAATAAGTTTGTCATCACCTTTTCCCCCTTAGATAAGGCCCAAGCCTCTGTCAAAAAGATATTTCCAGGTTGGGTTTTTGCAGGGGCCGGAAGAGGCAGGGGCCACTCCTCCGGCCACTCTTACTAGCAAAGTCCCTCCCGAAGTCAACATCGACGAAACAACAGCTGGAATGATGGCCAACAAGGGATCTTCTACCCCAGAAGAGGTTCTTAGAGGGAAAAGCAATCGAACCAATAGAGGAGGCACCATCACTCCAGGGGGACCCTGTGGTAAGGCTTAACTCTTCTTCCCCGCAAGGACTAGCGGGGAGGCTACTGTACTTCGCACACAACTCGGAAAGTATCACAACTGACCCTTGGGTTCCTCAGACTGTAAGGGGCTTCCACATAGAAGTCTAAAGTGCCCCTGGCCAAGAGTTGCGCCCCAGACCCTTGGCCTTCTCGGCAGAGGAGGAACGCCTCATAGATTCTGAGGTTTTGGAACTCCTGGGGAAAAGGGCCTTTTGCAGGTCATTATTCCACCTAGGCTGGTTTCTAAGCAATCTTTTCCTGGTAGCGAAGAAGGACAGGGGCAACAGGCCTGTCAGCTATCTAAAAGAGTTCAATGAGTGGTTGGTCTATTACCACTTCAAGATGGAGGGGATCCACCTGCAACAGGATATCTTCCTATCAGGGGAATGGATGGTCAGGTTGGACTTGAAGGATGCTTATCTAGCAGTCCCCATCTTCCGTCCTCATCGGAGATTTCTCCAGTTCATGTGGAAAGGCCAGATCTTCAAGTTTTGAGCACTTCCCTTTGGCCTCTCTTCGGGCCCCTGGCGCTTCACCAAGCCGCTTCGCCCACTGGTGAAAATGCTCTGCAGGAGGGAAGTGAGAATGATTATCTACCTGGATAATATCCTGATCATGGATCAGTCTCTGGTGAGGCTTACCGGCAACATGAACATGACCCTTGTGTTGCTCCTGGACCTGGGCTTTGCCATTAACAAACAAAAGTTGGAGCTGAGACCAGCGAAGCAGATGACCTTTCTTGGATTCCTCATCGATTCGATCTCGGCCTCTCTGAGCTTACCACCTTCGCAGGTGGCGAAGATACAGAAGGAACTCAAGCAAGTCCTCCGGAGAGACATGATCTCAATCAATCAATCAATCAATAAAGTCTTTATTTCGATTTACAAAATCATAAAAGACAAAATACATCAATAATTAAAAAACTTGGGATATAATATACAATCTACAATCATCCAGGCTTATATAAAAACCACAGGTATATTTACATACAAGTTAAAAACATTGTTACATAAAATGGCAAAGTTATAAAAACAAAAATAAAAACACCTTTAAAAAGCCCATGAAAAGCAATATACATACAAACGCGAAAACTGAACAGGGCAGTTGTTTCCTATTATCAGCCCATGATATAGGGACCAGATTTAAACGAAGGGTTAGCAAGTAATCATCTCTTAAGTTGCCAAATCTCGGGGTCTAGATAGAAATTAATTTTTCAACAGGCCCATTCCATGCTATCTCAACCCTCGAGAATAAAATGACAAGGTTAGTATACCCTCATCTTGTTAGCACGGAAGACCCACATCCAGCTCAAAAATGTTGCCACTGCTACCACTATGGAGTCTTTAGTGTTTGTCCTTAAGATCCCTAAGGCATCCAGGGCCAATCTTGTGCCCAGATTCATACAAATAGGTTTAAGCCATTTGGTCCTAGGTAGATCATAGGCTGGGCATACAAACATAATATGCGCTAATGTCTTAATTTGAGCTGGGCATGAGATGCATTTGTCATCCGTTGGCAGGTGCCAACTACTAGTAAGAGCTCTTATAGGAAGTGAACCTACCCTGAACTGATGATACAGTTTCCTGTCTGTTGGCCTGGTGATGAGGTCCCAATAGGTTTCAAACTTGGTCTCATGCTTGATCTCCAAGAATTCTCTAGTCAGGGTAGGCCTCATGATAGATGAGAACCGCTTAATTTTGACCATACTCCAGTAAGCTGCCTTAACGTTCTTTTTAGATGGAAATAAATTAGCAGCTGGGTCCTCCCACAGGGTACTCATCCCCATATTGACCAGGGTGGTTTTGATGTTGTTAAACCAGGGGATCTTGTATAGACGGCCCAACCCCCGAACTTCAAGGAGAGCTTTAGCTTACAGAGAAAGCTCAGGTGTGGTCCAGAGCCTTCTCCAGAATGCTATAGGTCTGAAGCGTGCCAAGTCCTCTATGCTATAGCAACCCAGATCAAGATAAAGGGGCGTAAGTGAGGTAGATTGCGGGAGGCCTATTAGTGTTCTAACAAATTTGTTTTGGGCTAATACCAATGATGTTAAATCCTCGAAGCCCCAAAGTTCAGCACCATATAATATTGAGGTACTGATTTTGGAGTTGTAAATCTTAAGGGCGGGGGCAATGGGTTTGGTCTGGGAAAGCCTCTGCTACTTTATCAGTACACCAGCTAATTGTGCATGTTTTAAGGCCAGCATATCGATCTGGGACTTCCATTGTAGTTTCCTACCTAGTGTTATACCCAGATAGGTAAAAACATCAGTCTGTTCCAAGGGGACATTATTCATATACACTCTCCCGGTTATAGCTTTGGATTTGTGGAGCACAATAAACTTTGTTTTCTCCACATTTACCACTAATTCATGGTCGTGGCAGAACACCTCGAAGCGGGACAGAGCGGCCTGCAAGCCCTGACAAGTCTTGGATATTATCAAGGTGCCGTCCGCGAACATGAGCAGGGGTATTTTCATACCCGCTAACACTGGAGCATCTGTCGGATGAGTAGAAAAGTACTGTACAACCCTGTTTATGTACAAGGAAAACAGGGTTGGGGTTAGTACACACCCCTGACGTACCCCCTTGGAAACCAGAAACCTCTCAGTAACATTTCCCTGCTTTCCCCAGCGGACTTGTGCGTAATTTGAATCGTGCAGTTTTACTAAGATAGCCAACAGTTCCGGTGGCATCCCCATGTCCACAAAAGCGCTCCACATTTTCATACGGGGGACTAAATCAAATGCGGATTTTAGATCAATAAAAGCCGCGTAGATTGCACCCCCTCCTATGATAACCACCCACCAGTAGATGAGCACAAACCTAAGGACCTGATCTAAGGTGCTTGTGTGTGGTCGAAACCCCACCTGAAGAGGTGTCAGGATTTCTGTTTCGTCTATCCAGGCCTGGATTCTGCCAAGAACTAGCCTGGCAACAATCTTCTGAATGGAATCAATAAGGCTGATTGGCCGGTAATTACCTGGTAGTGAGCGGTCACCCTTTTTATAAATAGGTATGATTTCGGCACCTAACCACGTATCGGGAATGGAAGCACCGCTAGCTATAGCATTAGCCAATAACTTTATATAAGATACCCAGTGGTCCTTATCGTGTACAAACAAATCTGCGGGTATACGATCGGGGCCTGGGGCCCTACCTCTCGGAATCGTTTTTAGCACTGATTCAACCTCTAAACTGGTGAAGCACAGGGTAGTTGTTGGGATAGGCCATAGGGGTATGTCATCACTGCCGTTAATGGCAGCGAATTGAGCCTCATAATGTAGAACCCATTGTTCTGGGGCAACATAGTTAGTGGGTGTCTGATTTAATTCTCCACTGCCCCATTTAACAAGCTTCCAGAATTGGATCATATTTTTCTCCTTACTGGCAGAGACCAAAATCTTGCCAGCGGTTCTCATCCCATTCCTTCTTCGCTTGTTGCTGGGCTTTCTTATACCTTACTCTAGCCTTTTTAATATCGCCCACAACTTTGGATCTAATAGCCCTGGATAGAATCTTATAGGCCTATCTGCATATACTATTGTACCAAGAAGCCGCCTTTACATAAAAAATTTTCCTTGGTTTGCTAGTTTTAATAAAAAAAAATATTTCAGTTGCTTGAACAGGTCATTGTGGACCTGGGGGATAATAGAATTAATGACCTTCTGTGAATCACAGTTAAGAAGGGTAGTGGTCGAACAAGCAACCAGTTCCTTCATTTGTTCCAGGGCACCCTCATTTTCAATAATCCTAGCCCATTGAACTCTCCTCATATCGTTAGTAAGCATAGCCTCTGCTGTTACGTATTCAACTGCCCTGTTATTTGGATTTGATAAGATCGAAGCATTCAATTGAAAGACCAACGGGTTATGGTCGCTTTCGGTCCGCTCCTGCACCTTCATATCCAAAAGGGATGGCCAGTATTCTACATTAAGAAGGATGTAGTCTATGCGGCTGCTACGAAAACCATTATCAAAAGTATGAGCACCTTTCCAATCCGACTGCGTCTGCACGTTGACTGCCCTTAGTCCCCTTTCCAGACACAACCCTTTTAACTGTAGTGCAGCCTCTGTCCATTTATTAATGGGGCATAGTTCTAATTGCGGAATGTTCCACTGTGCGTCCTCCTCTGCACTAAGGTTTCCGTCCTCATGGTCCAGTGGCTCGAAACAACAATTAAAATCGCCTGCGATTATCAGGTTACAACTGCCCCTTGAACTTTCCAAATAGCTATCAAGGGCAGTAACCACACTTGATCCCCTGCTACCCGGCTGTCCTCTTGCATAGACATTGACAATCAAGACATCAGGTCCATGCTCCATAGTGATCAGTATGGCTCTGATGTCCTGACTATCAATGAATATTTCCTTCACCAAAATGCCCGCTTGCTGTCTAACCCAACAAGTCAAACCACCTATAGGTCTCCCTCTCTGCCCTCCCAAGGCAGCCTTTGAAAAATTTAAAAAGCCAGGGTGGTAAATTTTATCCAATGACCAAGTCTCCTGAAATATCCAGACATCATAACTATCAATGTATGTTGACCACTCTGTTGAGGTGGTTTTGGAAGATAGACCTGCGATGTTCCAGGAGGCTATAGACATATGTGTTTTTAGGTGCCCTTGGGTAGCGTTACTGCTATTTGCTTGGGAGCTAATTGCATGATCATTTTCCACAGTTACCAGACTAGGAATACTGGATGAGGTGAGAGATTTTACGAGAAGTGTATGGGATAATATATTCTCATCCACCCCAAGTTTAAGTTTCATCTGGGATTGATGCGCATCCCCTACAATGTCAGGGCTGTTGGCATGTATAGCCTTACTTCCGGTTGCAGATACAGATATTACAGCGGGGTCAGGAATACGCAGTCCTAGAACAGACCCTATCTGGCCCATAGATACTGATGTTCCAATTAGAGGAGGATTAACTATATTGCCCAGTCAATCTATATCCTCTAAAGAAGAAAGGATTTCAAATCGATTACTTGTGGTCACCGGGAGGTCATATTGACTATGTGGTCTGGATAGCCCCCTCATCTCGCTGCACCTGGGGGTGCTGGTTGGTTGATAAAAGAAACCCAGTGGAAAGATGTTTATGTCATCCTCCTTGATAAAACAATTACCAGCCCTCTCTAGTATATGATGAACCAGTCTTGGCGACCTGAAACTTAGGACTACACAGTCACCAGGTAAAGACTTGTGAGATTTCCCAACCCAGGGAACTCTACGAACCATTTTAAATTCGGAGAAAAGATGTTCCTTTAAGCCAATCCTATTACCCAGCAAGTATAAGGCCTTATTTCTTAATGTTGACCAGTGCTCCTGTGCATTAAATGGAAGCATTGGAACGTTGACCAAAACAACTGTATAAGGAGCGGCTTCCGGGGGGAGATGAAGGAAAGTGTGGTGGTTCTGGGCACTAGCAGCATAGGGCTCAGGGGACCGTCCCCTAGGACCACTCTTCCCTGGCTGCGAGGTTGATGTCAACAGCGTTCCACCCTGTGGAGCGTTAACGGGTTGGGTGGCCTCCAAAGTTATTGCTGGTGCTGTTGCTGTTGATGATGGAGGGCAGCGTGCATTTTCTAGGGGTCCCTTTAATACTGATGCATTTCCCCTCACCGATTGAGTTGTAGACCCAGCATACATCTGCCCATTAAAATTTTCAGGGGGGCTACTAAAAATGCCCTGCTCTATTTTATTAAGTCTGTCTTCAATCGAGGTCAGCTTCTTGAGTAGGCGATCAATCATAGCTAACAATATCAGTTCTATCTGTGAACAAAGCTCGTCCATGTTAAACAATTGCGGTAAATCGGCAGCACTAGTAGGGGGGCATGTAACAGTAGTTGGCTTTTCTTTAGACTGTTGGCTCCCATTGTTTCCATTGCCGTTTGAAACTGCCTTACGTTTTGCTACCCTAGTAGATAGGGGGGTTGGCTTCGATTCACCTCGACCTTTCCTTTTTTTCGAGGGCGGTTCACTACCTGCAGCCCCAATAAGCTTCTTGCCCCTAGTGGTAACCATAGACATATTGGTAAAGCAGTCCGAATTAGAAGGAATGGGTGAAATAAGTGGCACTGGTTCCAATTGTATCGTCAAAGACTGGCTGGGATGCAATACTAAATCATTGGTACAGTTTGTCAGCGATTGAGAGGGATGATCTATAGAGCTGTGTGTGCCATGGGATGTTTGGGGTTCAAGTGATAACCTGCGCTCAGTGATTTGGATCTCATGCATTAGCGCCGATTCCGCCCTAGAAAGAAAGGCGTCGAGCGTACCCACAACCCCTGCTCCCACCTTCCGTTTACTCATATTGCTAAACCCTGACCTCCGAATAACACACTTCTATGATTTGTCCATTGTATACAACAATGGCTTACTGTACAGGCGTTGGGGAGGTGGCCCAGCCCAGCCTCTTCCAGTCACTGACGGGCCCGCCCTTGGCCCGGGCTTTGCCTGGGCACGGCCCGCGCTACGGGTGTCTCTAGCGCTTTTTAGCACGGTGGCAGCAGCGTGGCTCCTCCCTCCTGGGAGAGCTCAGGATTCTGGACAGTGCAGTCCCCAACAGCGGTAGCAGTAGTAGCTTGGCATCCCGCGCTGCGGGTGTCTCTAGCGCTTTTTAGCGCGGTGGCAGCAGCGTGGCTCCTCCCTCCTGGGAGAGCTCAGGATTCTGGACAGTGCAGTCCCCAACAGCGGTAGCAGTAGTAGCTTGGCGACATGATCTCACTGCGGCAACTGGCCAGGATAGTGTGTCTTCTCTCGTCGTCAATTCAGGCCATTTTCCCGGGCCCATTAAACTGCAGAGCCCTCCAGAGACTGAAAGCTTAACATCTAAGGAGGGGCTTAACCTAGTCAGAGATCATCTCCCTGACGGAGGAAGCCAGGACAGATCTTCAGTGGTGGATTGACCACATGGAAGCCTAGAATGGGAGAGTGATCTTTGGATCTACACCAGATATGGTCATAGAGTCGGACGCCAGCAGATTGGGCTGGGGAGCCAGATGCGGAGAGGTGTTGATGGGGGTAATATGGTTGGAGGAGGAGCAACAGTTACATATCAACTGTCTGGACCTGTTGGCCGGAGCCTTTGCGGTAAACTTCCTCACCAGAGACAGAGTCTCATGCTGCATTCTGCTGAGGATGGAAAATATCTCAGTGGTCCAGTACATCAACCGCCTGGGTTGCTCACGCTCGAAGGCTTTGTCTAACCTGGCAAAGGACTTCTGGCACTACTGCCTCCAGAGGCGGATTCCAGTGACAGCGGAGTACCTTCCTAGTCTGCAGAACATGGTGACAGATTGGAACTCCAGGAACTTCTCCGACTACAGTGACTGGCAACTGATGGGGCCCCTGCAATCTGGACCTCTCTGCCTCCCAATTGAATAACCAACTTCCACAATATGTGGACTAGAGACCAGTCCTGGAAATGCCTTTCTCCAGGATTGGTTGAAGGATCGCCCATATGCCTTTCCCCTTTCATGATGATTTCCAGAGTAGCGGCACAAGTCGGGCAGCAAGTAGCTTCCCTAGTAATGATCACTCCGATTTGGAGATCACAGGCCTGGTTCCTGACACTGATGGAGCTATCATGGGACTGTCCGACACAACTGCCCGCATTCCCATTGATTCTAAAGGATCCTCAAGGCTGCTCTCGTCCTCTTGTTCTCCAGGTACACCTGTCTCTCATGGCATGGAGGATTTCAGGGGATGCTAAGTTAATGAAAGGATTCCGCCTATATAAACCTCCAGAGCCTAGATATTCTGGCCTGTGGGACATTAATGAGGTGTTGAGACTTCATCTTGGTTGGCGGAATAACCAATATTTATCTCACAAAGAGCTTTCTGCAAAGTTAGCAATTCTGCTGTGTCTCATTTCCTGCAGGCGGATTTCAGATGTGAGGGCATTGGAGATCCCTGCAAGAGTTTTTACTCTGGAGGGAGTCACTTTTACCATCTCAAGGAGTACTAAGACCAATACCATGTCGGTATCTTATCCTTCTTTTCTGGAACATCCTAAATTGTGTGTGGTCAGGTGTATTAAGGTATATGAGGATATTACTTCAGAGCTCAGACCCCATGAGGAAAGATAGCCCCTTATTGCAATGCTGAAACCATTCAAAGCGGTTTCTTCTCCTTCCATTTCCAGGTGGGTATGGTGGATCATGGCGGAGGCAGGTATGGATGTGCGAAGATTTAGTGCACACTCCACGAGAGTAGCTATGACATCTAAGGCCATTCAGGTAGGAGGCAGACTGGAAGGTATTATGAATGCGGCTGATTGGTCATCTGAGTCTACCTTTAAGAAGTTCTACTTCAAACCCATTTTGGAGACTGCCTCTCTGGTCGTAAGTAAGCTTTGAACATGCAAAATCTTCGCCTCTGGTCCTGACATAGAATGAAAAATGTCCTAGCTAACGAGAAGGGAAGTTTCAATTCTATTAAAGACAAAGAGGCGTGGATTATCCCGCCCTGAGAAATTCCTGCGATTTCAACCCCTCCCCGGATGATTTGTTACCAGTAAGTACTATGCTTGCATGTTTTATTAAGTTATTATTTGCAATGGCATAAATGCATTTTGAATATTGTATTCTGAGTAGGGTGGTTTTGAAGAATACGATAAGTGGGTTATCTCTATATTGTAGGTAATGATCAAAAGTTTCAATTGTCCAGCGAGTCCAGGTTAACATCCTCCAGTGAAGACGAGGAAGCGGAAGGGAGGCCACGTGATTATGTGTGATGGACTATGGTTACCGTGGAGACTACTTCCCCTATATTTGATGGGATTTGTAGTCTGTGATCCTTTACTGTTTATGCTTAAGTTCTTTTAATACTGTTGTTAAAATAAAGTGTAGAAAGAAATGCATAATCCACGCCTATTTGTTCGTAATAGAATTTAAACTTTCCTTCTCGTTGCCTAGGAAGTTTTTCATTTATTGCTCCAGTTGAGTGCACAGTGACTATGGGCCAGATGTATCAAGCAAAATTGCGTTCGCAAACGCCGAAATTCGCAGAATTTCAGCGTTTGCGAACGCAATTTTGCTTAGTGGTATGTATTAAGGCAAAACTGCCTCGCAAAATAAGGAATCGCAAAATTTTTGATTCCCTATTTTGCGATTGCATTTAAGGAATCGCAAATTGCTATTCCTTAAATCCAATGTAAGAAGCACCAAAAAAGTGCAATTTGGCTTTAAGGAATCGCAAATTACCACCAACTTCAAGTTGGTGGTAATATGCGATTTCTTTGAAAAATGCACTTTTAGCATTTTTCAAAGTGCCATGTGGCGCACATACATGCCCTTAGGGCATGTATGTGCGCCACAATTTCACACATACATATTTCAGGGGTGCAACAGGGTGTCAAAAGGACACCCTGGCACCCTTGGAATTGCATTCTCAATTTGCGATTCTCTAATTGCGATTCGCAAATTGAGAATGTCTTCCCATTCATTCCTATGGGCCTCTAGGAATGAATGGGAAGGTATTCCTTAATTGCGAATCGCAATTTGCAATTCGCAATTAAGGAATATTAAGGAATCGCAATTATTATTGCGATTCCTACATACATAGCATTTTGTGATTCCTTAATAGCAATTCGCTAAAATTCGCTATTAAGGAATCGCAAATGCAATCCTTGATACATCTGCCCCTATATCACCATGCACGCCGGCGCAGGAATACAGAGGGGCTCCTTAGTGAGATTGGCTTTGTTGCCAAGTGCTTCCAAAAACAACTACCATAATGCAGACTAGTTGTAGTCTGTCAACTTTGTTTTTTCAATCCTTTAAGGAAATTGTACTATGTTCGATTTTGTGACTTGAGTATATTTTTAGTTTAGATAAGCACATGGATGTAAGAATATGGTAATTGCCTGACCTTATCTGCACTGTATGGTTTTAGGTTATAAATTGGCATTACATAGCCGTGATGCCGGGATCCAAGGACCCGTTCAGGAATAAGTCCAGCTTTTTGAAGCCCATTGTGAGTAACAATTGGGGTTGAATAGGTTATTGGTAGTTTCTGGCACTTTGGTTGTATTTCACTTGGTCACAGGTTTTGTGGCTGTGATTCTTTTACTGAGCACTTTGATCCACTTTTTTAGATATCTTGGTGGTGTACTTTCCTATTAATTTTTAGATGAGAAGAATATGAGCTTATATGTTGTTATTTTATTGTATTACAGATTTGTCAAGGGTCCATATATGTATGTTAAATTACGGCACTTTATCCTGAAGATGGTCTCATGTACTTGGTGACAACAGGGGACCGAAACCTCTACGCTATGATCCTGAGAACTGTGACATTCCTATGATAAATGTATTTTTCCTTGTAATTTATTTTGTAGATTAACATTGGAGAAGTGTAAATTAATTTGAATGTATCTTTGAATGCTTTGTTACTATTTTATGTATAGTGATTTGCAAAAAAGTATGCCGCAATACTCTAACTGAATTGTCAAATACGCTTAATTAAGTTAGCAGATTCATAAGTCACTTCCACTTTAAAAAGTATTTTCCTTCAGAGGATTTTTGGTCTATTGACATGCAGTAATAGCCTGTCTACAAGGAGGAGATTTTGTGCTCAGTGGAAAATTCTTGAAATTCATGTCACTGGCAGAAAGAAAACTGGCTAAGCAAGATTTATAGTGACACGACAAAACTTTTATCGCTAATGCACTGATGCACTTCGTTTTTCTCTGCCCATTTATCTGGTAATCTGCAACAGCAAATTACACTATATTTAGTGGGCATTTATCGATAATGTACTGTTTGCATTTTGTTTAATTTTTACCCATATATCTTAGAATTTGCAAATGCAATTAGCACTTTATTCAGTGAGTGTTTAAAAATCATGGGTACAATTCTCACAGTCAGATGCTCGTACACCGCCTATTTCTCCCTTCGTACTGTAGCTTGACAATGTATTAGGCACTTTCATACAATAATAGTAAGAAACAGCTTATGAAAATTGCAGCTGATGGGGCAATGGGCTCTGGCACTGATGAGTAAAAAATATGGAAAGATGGACTTTTATTGAGGCTTTTTATAATGAGATAATAGTTTTTACCTTGTTTTAATTAAGGGAATGTTATGTCTATTGGTATTGTCCTAGAGGGGGAGTGGCCGTCCCTGGTGATGACGAAATAAAAAGCCCCGGAACCTAGATCAAAAGTTTCGGCATCCTAATGAGCACATTGAACGTGCGTGTTTTTTTTGCCTGAGTCTAGCAGCTTTGGTCGGTGCTTCTGCCTCAACGGAACAACTGGCGACGAAGGTGGGATTCCTTCCCATGTCCTGCTGTACCGGCGTTCATTGGTGGTGTCCGTGCTTGCGGTCCTGTCCAGGGCTGCCGTGCATTCTGCTGTGGAGACGAGGGGGCCCGTGACGGGTTGTGGGTGCTGGTTCCGGCTGCTCCGCCTATACTGCCATCGGTGCCGGTGTGGTGCTGCTTAACATGGGCATTGTTGGCCCGTGTGTGTGTCTATTTCTGAGTCGCAAGGATTGGCCCCGCCTCTCTGCTTGTGCAGTGCTCTGTGCTTGTGCAGTGCTCTGTGCTGGTTGTGGGTGCTGGTTCCGGCTGCTCCGCCTATACTGCCATCGGTGCCGGTGTGGTGCTGCTTAACATGGGCATTGTTGGCCCGTGTGTGTGTCTATTTCTGAGTCGCAAGGATTGGCCCCGCCTCTCTGCTTGTGCAGTGCTCTGTGCTGGTGGCTGGAAGACAACCTTTTTTGGTGGTGGAGTGTTGCTGCCTCTGTTTTCCGGGACCCGTGGGAGCGGTCAAGACACAGTGATATCTGGAGTGAAGACTGGATTCCCCTGTGGCTCTGTGACATTTTGTGGAGGTAACTGTTTGCTAGTGGAGGCCACGGGCGGTATGTTTTCTGCCTGGACTGTAGCAACCTGAGCTTGCACCTGTTTGCCTAAGGGTGGCCTATCCTGGGGTTACATGAAGTTTTATTGGCGTTAGGGGACTCTCCAGTTATTTTTGTCATGTCTGCTGTGCCCCCTATTGAGCCATTTTTGCTTGATGGCCCACCATCAGCGCAGGCAGCAAATTGGAGGGACTGGCTGGAGCGCCTTGAAAACTATTTTGTGGCAGTGGGCTTACAGGCTGAACACCAACGTCCTATGTTGTTGCATTTGGGGGGTGCTGTATTACACAAGTTGGGGAAGTCGGTGGTTGAAGCCGGACCGCCCCATACTTATGCTACCCTGAAAGCAGCTTTGATCGCCCATTTTGGACATCTCACTAACCCTGATTACGAAAGTTTCCTGTTGCGTCAGGCTAGACAGCTCCCAGAGGAGTCAGTTGATGTTTTTTATGCCCGACTAAAGGAATTGGCGAGCACGTGCGCTTTACCGGACGCAAATGATGAGATACGTGCTCAATTTATTCAGGGGTGTGCGTCCGCCAAATTGAGGGAACATATTCTCCAGGTTCCTGGGATGGCGATGGCGGACATACTGATGATGGGAAGGTCGAAGGAGTTGTCCAGAGTGCGAGCAGCACACCTGGAGGCTGCTCTTCAGCGCCAGGTGAAAGTGGAACCAGTCAATGCTGTGGTGTCTGGACGCTCTGGTAAGATGTTGTTGCGTGGCAAGTCACCACCACAGGTGTCCCACCGGTTATGCTATGGATGTGGCGGGCCATTTCCCCATCAAGGCCCGTGTCCTGCTCAGGGTAAAAGGTGTTCCGCTTGTAATAAACTCCATCATTTTGCCAAAGTGTGCCGCTCTACCATCTGAGAAGGACAGCAGAGGAAGCAAGTGAATGTTTTGGGTGCCTCTGAATCCATGGAAGGGGATGGGGACATGGATGATGATGCAGTGGAGGGAGTCATTCAAGTCATTCACGCCATGCAGCCCGATGGTGGTGTGCGGAGGCAGACTCCTAAGTGTGAAGTGTTGATCGCTGGTCACCCGGTTCAGGCAATGATCGTTACCAGGGCATCTATTAATCTCATGGCTCATTCGATGTTGCAGACTCTTCCTTTCTGACCGACTCTAGGCCGCACGTCAACCCAAGTGTTCGCGTATGGGACCACGGCTCCTCTTTCATTGGCTGGGGTGTTCACTGCTAGTATGTCTCATGATTCCCATTCCACTTGGACTAAGGTCTTTGTTACCCAGGAGGGATCAGGGATGCTGTTAGATTGTAGAACGGCAGAATATCTGCAACTAGTGACTTTTGCTTTTTCTGTTCATCGAGGGAATGTGGAGTCCTTGGTAGCTGAATTTTCCTTGTTGTTTGAGGGCATCGGATACCTTAAGGATCACATGGTCCATCTTCATATTGATCGTTCTATACAGCCTATGGCCCTGAAGCATTGTAGAGTGGCATTTCATTTGAGGCCGAAGGTGTAGGAAGAGTTGAAGAAACTTGAACAGGCTGACATCATCGAACGGATTGATGGTCCAACTCCCTGGGTGTCTCCTATCGTTGTTGCGTGAAAACCCAAGCAGCCGGGTGAGGTGAGAATCTGCGTGGACCTGAGGCTACCCAACCAGGCAATCTGGCGAGAGCATCATCTGACTCCAACCGTGGACGACATTGTGGCGGAGGTGAGCGGTTCTAAATGGTTTTCCAAAATGGACCTGCGAGCAGGATACCATCAACTGCTATTGGACCCTGAATCCAGGGTTACCACCACGTTCTCTACACATGTTGGTCTTCGGAGGTATAAACGTCTAAGCTTTGGAGTGTCCAGTGCCGCCGAGGTTTTCCAAGATACCATTCGAGGAGTATTAACTGGCCTAAATGGGGTTCTCAATGTCAGTGATGACATTCTTGTGCATGCGCCCACTTTGGAAGAACACATGGACCGCCTGAGAGGTACATTCCAGCGTCTGCAAGAATGTGGCCTAACTCTTCACCATGACAAATGTGAATTTCTTAAAACGGATATTGCATTTTTTGGATATCGGTTTACTCAGCATGGAGTGTCCCTGGATCCCTCCAAAGTCCAGGATATTCAGCTGGCGCCTGCCCCAACAACGGTGACTGGTGTGCGGAGTTTCTTGGGTATGGTCACTTACTGTGGGCATTTCATCCGAGATCTGACCTGCCTTACTGCCCCGTTGAGGGAACAAACAAAGACACATGCCAGTTGGGACTGGGGGCCGGCTCAAGAGAAAGCTTTTCAGGACACCAAGCGGGCTCTTTCTGCAGATACAACCCTGGTGTATTTTGACTCGGCCCGTGAGTCTGAACTATCTGTGGATGCAAGCCCTTCTGGCCTTGGCGCTGTGTTGTCACAAAAGCAGAACGATGGCGAATGGGCTCCTGTGGCTTATGTGAGCCGTGCTTTGACGGATACTGAGCAAAGGTATTCTCACATTGAGAAGGAGGCCATAGCCGTTCACTGGGGTTGTCGCCATTTCCATCTGTACCTCTATGGGCACCTGTTTGTAGTTCATACCGACCACAAGCCGTTGATTCCACTTTTTATGGGTTATTCCTTGAAGCCTCCACCACAGATTGAAAAGTGGATTCTGCAGCTGCAGGAGTATCAGTTCCAGGTTCTCTATCATCCAGGGGCGACGAACCCCCTCTGATTTCCTCTCCAGACACTCCAGACCGGCCACGGAGGAGGAAGAGCGTGCCGCAGGGGAAGTGGAGGAATATGTGCGGCTAGTAGTGGAACGATCACGCCCTCGACCCATTTCTCTGGAGGAAATCGTGAGTGCCACAGCCGGGAATGAATGTCTGCAGCTGGCCATCACTGCGGTGCTTTCAGGAAGGTGGCACCTGCTACTGGAGAAGCTTCCTTGTAGGACCGATGAGGCTTGCGCAGACCTGAGAGCATCGTACAATGTTCGTGTCGAACTGGCCACGTCTCCAGAGGGTTGCCTCATGAGAGGATCTCGTCTGGTGATTCCCCGGACATTACAGCAGCGGGTGGTCGGCTTGGCACACATAGTCCATCAGGGGATTGTCAAGACTAATTCTCATCTGCACTGTAAAGTATGGTTCCCCAACCTCAACAGCGTTGTGGAGCGGACCGTTCGCCAATGCCCTTTGTGTCAAGAGACTGGCCCTGCTGAACCTCCTGCCCCGATTATTACGGAAGCCATCCCTTCTTATCCGTGGCATAGGGCCAGTGCAGATTTTGGCAGTCTCCCAGATGGACGTCATATGTTAGTCATCATTGATGACTTTTCGAAATACCCAGAGGTGGAGATTTTGGATTCCACAACAGCGAGTAATACTATACCACGGCTGGAGAAGATAATGGTCACACATGGACTTCTGAAGGAGTTGCGAACTGATAATGGCCCACCTTTTACCAGTCATGAGTTTTCGGAATATTTACTGTCCCGGGGTGTTCAGCATCGAAAGATTACCCCTCGTTGGCCTCAAGCCAATGGGGGGGCGGAGCGTTTTATGCGTACACATAACAAAGTCCTTCGCATAGCGTTAGCCCGTGGCAGGAACATGGAATGCGAGTTGTATACTTTCTTGAGGGAGTATCGACTCACGCCTCATTCAACAACTCAAGTGAGTCCGGTCTCGCTCAGCATTAACAGGATCGTGAGTGACATTGTACCTCAGGTCGAACAGAAACTACCTAGGTAGTATTCCCTCAAAACCTCAATTTCTTTAAATGGCGGCTTCTCAAAGCTCGAGACTAGGGCATAATAAACACACTTCTCCACACAAAGTGCTTATTTGTTATTACATCTTTTATTCAATTTTTCTTTCTTATTTTTAATTTTCTTTCTTTTAAATTTTTCACATTTTATAAAAACATTGTTAGAAAGTACGTGTATATATTCTTCAATTTACAACACAATAACTTTCTTCATTTATCAAAAAGTACTATTCAATAAATACACAGTATTACAGAACTTATAAGATCACCTAAAATGAGATAATAATAATAGAATTCGGCAAACCCCCACACACACAAACACACCTACCACAACTCCACAATCATATCTCTTATACTCAATGCATTCAACATATATACACCCCAGAACAACACTGCATGCACAGATGGAAAAGCCGGGTGATAAAATCAACCCTCGGTTGCTGTGCTGGTAGCTGGGGTGTCACACTCTCTCTGGTCGACGTACGTTTCAATGGTATAGTGATTTCAAAACCATCTTCATCAGGACCTATTATTGAGTACTTTATAACAGGTGGATGGAGGGGGAATAAAAGAACTGTGAAAATAAGAGGAGAAGAAAGAACAAACATTAGCTACTAATATAGAAAGCCCTAGGAGATATCTTACATTTCTCCAAAACAAGACAGTATAACAAGCAAATGTGCCACTACAGAGCATTTATCACAATCAAAACTTTGACCTCCATTACATAAGATTAATAATGTATCTATCCAGGTGTAAAGAGAGAAGTCTGGTGAATTACGAATGATTTAGGTTAGAATAGAAGGACTGAAAAAAGTCGAATGTAATTAGTGATTCTACTTCTGCTGGTAATACATGTCTAATGGGGAAAAGGGAATGAAAGAGAGCATCCCTTAAGCCCATAAGGCAGGTTCTTTATGTCCTATGTTACTTTACATAATGTCCTAAATCAGACAAAACCTAAGTACCACTGAGAATTTTCACCCTAAGATGATAAGGCATGATGATTACCTGTTATAAATATCCGTGACGTATTATATAAGGATACTGTTGGTTTTAAAAAAAGGCAATTAGTGGTGCCACACCCAGATTTAGGCCTAGCTTCTAAAAACCGGTCTATCAAGAATCTGTAATAGATAAGTGGAAAAATTGGATACAGTTCATCGTGCAATTAGAACCAATACCATTGCTCTTACTAGTGTATTGGATTGACCTATATACATAGCATAAAATACAATTACCTTGCGTTTTTGGGTGTCCTACAATATATTAGGAATCCTGTTGTAAATGCACTCCACTATCTGTTTAAACAATGCTTGAATTGTTCAACACAAGGATTTGAATGTCCTCTCAGAAGACCTGGGTATTATAAAAGAACAATACCGTATGTTAGATCTAGGGTTCAGATTATAATCTTCATAGTTGTAATCTACCAACACTTCATTAAGGTATGAGTGACTGCTGATGTAACGGGATCACATACCTTTCTAATTACGAGCCTCGAAATAGCTGGGTTTGCCCTAGTTGTGACCAGGCGGCGTCCAAATGGTTATAGGTGCTTACTATTTATGAGAGAATAGATTTGTTTTCAGTATGTACTGCTTCTTATAAGCGGTCCTCGGTGCAGTCTACAAAAAGAAAAATAATGAATAATACGGCTTACCGCCCGGGAAATGATCAGGTGTACCTTCTCCACAGTGTACATGTACTAACAACTAAACAATTCTCGGGGGAACGGGTTGTAGGTATATATACTTAGTCTGCCCCCCGGTCAGTGTTAAGCTATGCGCATAGGGTTGTCACTGCTGTATACCAATGTTAACAATGCTCTACACAGATACCTCTCCTAGAAGCACAAGATCCCAACTCTGAAATGGAGCGAGAAAACCGGGGTTCTCTAATGATTATAAATAGCGCTGTACTTGGTTCCTGGCAGCCGTCCCGAAAAAACCTTCCCACAAAAGTATGAGCTGCCCATGCTATTAACTCACTACCTAGGACGTATGTCCAAGGGCATACAAATAGACAGACATCCCCCCAAAGAATTACTTACCTCTCGTATGGTGCTCGTGCCGCACGCCTGCTATCGTCAGCCTAAGACGATCTATATTCCAGCTGAGTCTGTTATATACTCTAAGTACGGTGTTAACGCGGCTCACTCTCGCGATAATCCGCCAATAAGGATGACGTGGGATTCGGGACGTTTGAACCCGGAAGAGAAAAATGTAATACTATTGTTGATCTTGCTCGGCGCCATGTTGGACTGGTTAGAATTACTAAACCAGTGTGGTGAATTCCCTAGCATTACTTGGCTAATATTATTAGAGCGAGTTGCAGGGGATGCAATAATAAGAGACATAGCTCGCAATCCCCTGAGCCTGCCATTGCAACAACAATAATGGGATATAACCCATATGAAGTTCTAAAAACCGGCTCTAAAAGCGATGTGATGTGCATCAAGGTACCCGTATGGGTTAGATATAATGGTATAATGTGGTAATACGGAGCTGATATTATTACTCCAATAAACCAGTACCAGCATATGGCCATTAGCGAGACGAATGTTCACAGTAGCTTGATGTGATCCTGCCGGTCTGGCGCATGTTTCTTTAACATCATCTTGGGAAAGAAGTCTACAGATTGGTATATTCACATACGGAGTACGATTAAATCGCTGCTCAAAGATAAAAAAGAGAGCACCCCACACTAATGTTAAATGATGTTCTAGCTACTTAGGAGGACACAGAATAGTCCATATTAGATGCCTACCCGTTACCACTAAGAACAAAGGGGGAGGAAGATGTACAATGCAGAATACGCGTAGCATCCAAGGGGCTACCAAAAGTGGGCAGGGTGTCCACTCGCCCCCATATCACCAAGGGAAGGGGTACAATGGGATATAATTATTATATTGTCTTATCCCAAAGGGTTAGTCCCATCCTAGTGAGAAGGCATATCCTACTGGTCCCCGACAGCCGGCCACCACGCTTGGTTGAAATACAATAAGGATATACCCAGGGTTTCGGTGATATGTTTGTTCTAGGTTATTCATCAGCCACCATCTAGCCATGGGCCTAGGTCCACCTGGGTCTAAAAAAAAAGGAAGACCCAGTGGGTGATCCTGGCACCATTAGGTAATTTGCCAAACTATCTCCTCGTTAAGGCCCTCTCTCACTGAGTTGAGGGTATATATCCAATAAGTTTCGCGGCGTTTCCTTACTTCATCAATATTTTTTCCAGGACTACCTTTGATTTTTTTCCAGGATAAGCCAACGTAACTCACTTTCATGGTGATTGTGGTCAATACAATGTTGGACCATAGGGGCCGAAGTTTTACGGGTTCTGATTGCTGACCTATGTTCACAATATCGGGTTCTGAACTCACGACTTGTTTCCCCCACATATCCTTTGTCACACGGGCAGAGAATGAGGTAGACTAAATTGTGACTTCTACAGTTTGTGAAGTGTTTCAATTTCCCCTTCTTTCCCCGGTATTCCCAAAATTGCGTGACAACCGCTGTGTCACATGCCACGCAGGTACCACATCGGTGGTTACCCAGAATTGGTGGGCCTGTGATGGTAGTTTGATGTTCCTGTAGACTTTGGGGTCGATTCCGATTCGGGCCGGAAAAAGCACCGACCGACTCGGATCCGGAAAAAATACCGACCGACACGTACCCGTGGCGCCCGACACGCCAAGTACGATGCAAGGCGCGAAAAATCCGACCGACACGTAACGAAACCAAGTCGACCGTCCGAGCCGCACGGAAAACAGCAATCCGGCCGGAAAACACGCGAATCCAACCGACCGACACGCACCCGGAACAAATCCGACCGAAACGTACACGCTAACTCCAAACCGCTAAGTACGATGCAAGGCGCGAGAACCACGAGCGAGTCGGACGGAGGACAAGCCGTACGACCGACACGCTACAAAACCGAGCCGAAGCAACACAATACACCGCGACCGACGCGTACGCAGCATAGAAAACTGCACAAACACAGCGTGAACGAAACGGAAAACACCGTACGAGACCAATGCAGGGTCCGACTCGGTCACAAGAACGTTTCCAACATACACAAACAGCACAAAGAAAAATCACCCCAAAAAAGGCCAAACATGCAATTACCAAGCCAATAAATACTGGGGGGTGGGGACAGAGAACAAGGACACACCCACAACTCCACCTATATAAAGGACACAAATCACTACCATGAGCCTTTGCAAATGCCATTCCACTGCCAGCACCCAAGAGAAAGCAACCACACACCCACAGCTCATCCCTCACACAAGCCACACACCATCAGCACACCAACAAATACCTACCTCACATACACCCAGCAAAACACACACTCACACACCCTCACCTGCACACCAACACACACATCACCCACCATCACCACCCATCACCATGCCCCCAAGAAGAATCCCAAGTTCCTAGATAGTGAATTGGAAGTCATGGTAGACGAGATCCTCAGGGTGGAGCCACAGCTGTTTGGCACTCTGGTCCAACAGACCCCCATGTCGCAGAAAACCAAGATGTGGGAGAGGATCATCAACAGGGTGAACGCCCAATCACCATGTCGGCGCACAAAGACGGACATCCAGAACAGGTGGTATGACGTGCGCAGGAGGGTACGGGACATGCTGAAGAAAGACTACATCAACAGCCAACACACCGGCAGTGGCCCTCCTGCCAAGCCAATATACCTCAGGCCCTGGGAGGAGAAGGTGCGGGCCATCCTTCCGCCAGTGAGCGTATATGGACTAGAGGACATCCCAGAGCCTGGTGAGTACACAACAAATGTACACAATAAACTGCCACAAAACACACACATCACTGTCAAGGGGAGAGTCAAACCATGCACTCATAGCAATTACACAGCAACTAGAACAGAATCATCCCAAAATGTGTATGTCAGTCAGATAAACACAACACATGCCATCAAAAAAGTCACATGCAACTGTGCCAACACATGTACAAACACAACCACAACTACAGCTAGGCAGTGGCACAAATAGAACTAACAAACACATCCACACATGTAGCCACCACAACAACACCAACACACAGTGAAGACCACTCAAAGGAAGGAATTCTGTGTATGCTGGCCAAGTCAGTGTAGCCAATAGCATCATGGGAGTCGCAGTCACACATATTGCCCGCCCCAAAACTGTCCCATCAACACCACCATGAACCATGCGCACATCACAGGGAGTGGAGAAGGACTCACAAGATGGCTGACACTGGCTACTGCTGTGGGGAGCACAAGGCCCTGCTGCCAACTGTGCACCAACAAACAGCAGGACACCACTGACTGACATCCTGAGAGACAACTTCCACTCCCTGCAATGCAAGCACGTTCCATGGTGGGATATCTGGCTGGCTGGGTGGGAAGGGGGACTTGCAGCACTGACTATAGTCACCAGCACCTCCCCTCACACCCCCCCAACACAAATACCACAGTACCCACCTGGTAGAATGCAATGCCCACCATCCTAACACAAG